>CATIWQ010242133.1:0-13400 GCA_949673415.1 Euphorbia schlechtendalii
TTTCTATAAACCATTTTACAATATTATAAAATTTAAAAAAATTATTAATTTAATAAAAATAAAAAATAATATTATAAATAATAGATATTAAACAACACAACAAACTAACACATACAAAATTATTAAATAAATTAATAATTACATAACATAAAATAACACATACAAAATTATAACAAATTATATTACACTTTTTTTTGTTAATACAAAACAATTACAAAATAAAATTAAAGAAATTAAATATGTAAAATAAAACTAAGAAAAGAAAAAAAAAAAGAAAAAAAAGAAAATTTGAGCAACACCAAAAAATGGCATGCTACTGTAGCAACACCATTTTTTTGTGTTGAGAATTGGCGCTCCATTGGAGCGCCAATTCTCCTCCAACACCACATTTGGCGTGGGGTTGGAGATGCTCTTAGTTGGAATTGCCATGGGGGGATAAATAATGTTAGAAAATTCAACATTCAGTTTTTTGTGTTACTCAAGACTAAAGTAGTTGGGGTTTCTAACCAAGTTATTCGGAAATTTTAAGTCATAACAACTTTGATTTTCACTATGTGTCATCTCAATGACTATTGGGTTGACTTGCTATCTAATGGAATTCAGTTTTTCTCCAAGGCACGTTGGTCTCCTTGTCTTCGCGATGGTTCATCATTCATTTCAGATCCAATTAGGTTGATTTTCATGTAATGGCTATTTATGGGTCCACAATTACAGCGAAAAGGATCTTAATATGGCAAGAGCTCTTACTAATCATTCTTCTCTAATGTAGTTATTTGCGGGGATTTTAATGAAACATTAGATAATTTCGAGCCATAAGGTGGCGGGAACTTCTCTTCCTTGACTTCTTTTAGGAAAATCATAAATGAATCTGAAATGCTTGATTTTTCGCTACAAGAGCGAGATTACACTTGTTCTAATCGGCAATATTTTTCGAGTATCGATAGAGTACTTACTTCATGCACAATTTTAGATTTATGGCTAACCCTATCCATCACCATAATCGATTATACTTTGTCGGATCATTTCTTGATTTTATTTCGGACTCATCAACCTTCCAATCATGGAAGAAGACCTTTTTGATTTTTTTTTAATTTTTTATGGGCAAAGATTTTTTACCTTTTATTAAGGACAAATGGATTGGCATATGCTCTAGTTTTGAGTAAAAAGACATCGCTTTAAATTGAAATGAGCTTGGAAATTAAATCGTGGCATTCAATGAACTATGGGTAGTAAGAGAAAGAAATCAATGACCTTGAAGCACGTATTATCACTCTCACCTCAAGTTCAACGGTATGGCCTCTTAATGATTCGAATAGTTCAGAATAGCAGCTTGCTCGATCTACCCTTCTTAATAATAGGAAAAACATGGAAAAGTTACAACACCAGTAATCAAGGCTATCATAGTCATTTTTGAGAGAGGATAATACAATATTTTTTTATCGAATTGCTTTAGCAAGATACGGAAAGAACATGATAAGGTAGCTGGAAATTGACGAGAACTTAGTTCATAACCTAACAGTGTTTTCAACGGTAATTAGATTATTTTATGTGCAGTTTCTCTCAGGCTCTAGAGTGGTCCCATTCTCTTTACAATGACTAAATTTTCATGTAGTTGATGACAATCAAACTCACAACTAATAGCTCCCTTTTCTGAGTATGAGGTTTGGTTAGCTATTAAATCATGCAGCAAAATTAAAGTACCAGGACCAAATGGCTTCAACTTTTAGTTCTACAAAATATTTCAAGAAGAACTTAAACATAATCTCATGAAGCTTTTGAGTCATTACCATGCGATATCTTATCTACCTGACTCCATCAAAACATCTTTTACCAGCCTCATTCCAAAGATCTCAATAAGTTCTTTCTCTCTAAAAATTTCGGACCTATTGTGTTAATTCACGACATCTATAAGATCATTGCCAAGATGTTATCGATGAGATTACAAACCTTTTCTTTCTTATTTGATATCAGGAAATCAATTCACATTTGTTGAGGGGAGAAGCATTCATAAATTATCCTTTGTTTCTTCTGAGGTTATTCAGCGTGTGCATTCTACGCGATGATCTTGTTCAGTATTAAAACTGGATTTCCACAAAGCATTTGATAGTATCTCATGGAAGTTTATTGATGTGGTTTTACAAAAGATGGGTTTTGATAAAGAAAATGGATTTCATAGCTATTCTATTACTGAAAGAACTCTACCACTTCGAATTTGGTAAATGGCTCACCAAGCTCACCAATTCGGCTCAAAAAAGGAGTTAAACAATGAGATCCACTATCTCCCTTCATTTTTGTTATAGTTGTTAAGAGATTAAAGCAACTTCTTGATATGAGTATTAGAAAATGAATGCTTTCAAGATATTGTCTAGACGACCCTCTCCTTGATATTTCACTGTTACAATTTGTAGATGACAATTTGTGCTTCTTTCTGGTTGATGTAACTTTGATCCCAAATTTTGTTTGTATATTGAGATTTTTTGAATTGAAATTTGGCCTCCGAATTAATTTCACAAGAGTTCTATCTTGGAAATTAATGTGCAAGATATAGTGTTGTGATCTTGTGCCTCTACTCTATGTTGCAGAATAAAAAAATTCTCCATCACCTATCTTGGCACCCCACTGAGTATGAAGAAGTTGTTAATCTCCTGTTAGGACCCTCTTATAGCAAAATTTCAGAATAAATTATCTAATTGGAAGGGTAGATGTTTATCATATGCTAACATGACGGTTTTGATAAAGTCAGTTCTCGCATACTTGTCAATTCATCTAATGTCTCTTTACAAACTACCTGAGTCTCTGAATGAAAAGTTGGTGAAGATGATGATGAACTTTTTATGATAGGGCGGTGCAACTTTAATAGGTATTTGTAAAGTGAGTTGGATTACGATTAACATGTAGAAGAAACTAGGAAATTTATTTATTCATGATTTCAAGCTAATAAATTGTAGCATTCTCTTGAAATGCTATGGAAGCTTCGGCAATCAGATAAGAATTCATTGTGGTTTGATTTTTGTACTAAGCATCATTATTTTTCTTTGTGGTTTGATATTTTGAATGTCAACTCTTCCTGCATCTCACTCATTTGGAAAGATGTTATAGCATGTTCATCCGTAACAATATTTTTTGGAATTTTTAATGTCTAACAAACGTGTTAGGATTGGTGATGGAGTGAAATCATCTTTTCTGGAGGATAACTGGATATCCAACCAATTAATTAGATCTTAATTCCCATTTTTTTATTTTATGTAATCTAGAATCATGCTCTGTTGTTGATGGATGTAACCATATTTTCATCTCAGTGGCCTTTGATAAATCCTTTTAGATTCAGAGACTCAGGATTTTATGTCAAGAGAAGTGTAGGAAGCTTCAAAACTGGATTGTTGACTCAAACTCGTCTCTATTCCTTCCTCAATCAGTGTCCTTGTAGTAGTCATTTTTTTCTAGAGGCTTCAAACAGTTTTTTTAAGGGGGATAGGGGTGAATGAAAATTATTTTTCCACTTATTTTTTTCCATGGTTATTATCAAACCATGAGTTAGACATGTCCTCTGAATGATTTCATAATAATTTGGGAATCATGTCTTTTCCCAAAGGTGCATTTTTTTTGTTGACTTCTATTTCATGGAAGATTGCCAACAAGGACTTTTCTTTTTAGAAGGGGATGCCGATTTGAGTTAGATGATATATACAACTCTTGTTTAGAACCTAAGACTTTGGACCATTTAATTATGTTCAGTCTTACAAGCTGCATTACTTGGTGGAGTATTTTTTATGTCTCTAAATTAACATGAAAATGTCAGCATCTTCTTATCGATTCTTATTACAATGACATTCCTATTTCTAAGTAGGATTGTGTCAGGAGTTCTCAACTTCTCTTTGGTTTGTCATCGCTTGGGCTTTATGGACAAAAAGGAAAAAATATGTTTTTAATGGGCAGCAACCTACGGATGGCCCTTTCATTTTGAGTTTACATTATTGCTGGTATTTATATAAATAAAATGAGTCAAATTAGCTTTGTAGTTTCGAATATCATTATTGATTCGAATCTAATTCTAGCATCTAATTGAACTTGTGGGGCTGTAGTTGAGTACCACTCTATTTTTTAATCCTTACCTTAATGATCTAATTTTAAATAAATATTTTGATCGTATTGGGTCCCTTGAGATGTGTGTGCCAATCTAACTGAGATGTTCATTCCGTGTGCCTCTGCATTGGCCTTTTTTCTTCAATATATATATATATATATATATATATATATATATATATATATATATATATATATATATATATATGTGTGTGTGTGTGTGTGTGTGTGTGTGTGTGTGTGTGTGTGTGTGTGTGTGTGTGTGTGTGTGTGTGTGTGTGTGTACACACACACACATACACATGGAGGACCTGACCATACATAATGAAAATACAAGGACCATACATACTGGAATACAAGGATATAGACATATAAATATTAGTTAATATAACTAACTAAAACAATTAACATGCCAGTAGAATTAATATAAAAAACAAAGTATAGGGATAAATTTTACACGAAAACTAGGCTGTCAAGATAAATTATTTTTAACTGGGTCAACACAAAACACTTAAACGCCTAACCACGGCTTAACGGTTAAATGCGACAAGAGCCTAAACATAAAATTCTAACTGCCTATAAATTCTAACCTAATCCGTTTTCATACTAATATCCTAGCATGCCATTAATTTCAGAGAGTCATATTGATTAATCTTTGTATCATGAGAGAATTCATCCTAGTGTTACAGTACATATAAAATACTCATAGTATTATTTAACACAAGAAATTAGCCCTCCATCATGTATATTAAGTCTCTAACAACATAATAAAATAACATGCTATAAACCAGAGGCATCCATAGTATTATTTAACACAAGAAATTAGCCCTCCATATTAGAGGGTCTGAACATAATATTATTAATAATAATAATTATATATTACAAACTGAACAATATATTACAAGCTTAGAAAAAATACCTATCGAGCACATGGTGGAGAGAGTCTATAATCTCCTCCTTAATCTTTATCAACAAAAACTTAAAAAGAAAAGAAAGGGAAGCAGACAAGAGAAAAGAAAAAGAAAGAATTGGCCAAAGTAATATAATTGAGATGCATTATTAACGCACTCAATTATGCTTCCCGACAAATCCAAAAATTTCGTTGTTTTCTTTTATAAAAAGATAATAGTGACCTGTCACCCACTGGCGCGTGTGGGCGTATCTCCACTATTCCTTCTTGCCCTTCAATTTCCTAGAAACTTCTTACTCAACATTCTTAAGCAGTTGCTTTATTGGTAATTTGGTTTCCTCAGCTTGAGAGTTTTGAAGCATATTATCTTCTGTAGCACCTGCTAGTGCTTCAGCATGAGCATTTTCAGCCTCAGTGATCATATCTTCCCCAATTGTGGAAGCAGTAAGAGAGACATTAGATTGAAATTCAATCCCAAGGTTTTTCATCATGTCCTTCTTCATGGCGTCCATATAGGCTGCCACTATCTGTTCTTGAGATAATTGTCCCTTTTGCATTTTGAGTTTTCTGGAGATAAACTCAAAAGGACTCGGAGACTCAATATGTTGAGTAGTTTGAGCCGATTCAATACGTAATTTGTATTGACTTATTTTCGTCTTGAGATGATCAATAGTTTCTTGGGCTTCTAAAACCCCATGCTCATTATTTCGCATCATTTTCTTCCAAAAATTTGAAGAAAATGTCCTGTATGGGCAAGGGATATTTTGTTTGGTATGACAAAACTATAGTTCCCATTTGAGAATCCAAGGAATGCCAAATTCAATAAAGAAAAGTGAAATAGGCATACCTTCAACCCATTTATTATTATGTTGGGCTTCGATTAAATTTGGTGATATCTCAACCCATTCAGAATAAAAGCCTCTGAAAGCATTAGGTAAAATATCTATACCTGGGCCATAAAACTGCCACCATTGGTATAACCAATTCAGAAAATCTTTTTTATAAATACTTTGGCAAAATTTTAAAAACCAAGTATGCTTTCTTGAAGGGTTTTGATATAACAAAACTTTGCTAAATGCCTCAACATAATCCCAATAATTAAATTTAATTATTGCTTTATTGTCTGGGTGAGGGTATTCCCTTTCCCTAAAGGTACTCAGACCCCAATCTTCAACAGTTATAATATTTTTTATAATTGCTTTACTAAAACTATAAGTTTTAGATGTCTTACCACTGACTGAAAAATGGGTTATTTCCCATGAATTTGTAACTCTCAAGATATTCTCAAAGTGAGATTTGGCCTTATAAGAACCAGCTGTGAAAGAAGCACCAGTATCAAGATACTTCTGCATTAATCCCCAGACATCATCTTTCCTTCTGATGTCATTGTCTTCCAAAAGAAGTATAACTTCTTTGTCATTATGTTGATAATAAGGAAAATCATCTGTTTCATCATCCTCCACTATTTTAGCATAGGAAGGATTTGATTTCTAAGTAGCCACTTCTGATGAACTACCTGCCTCAGCTTGAGTATTACTCTGGCTTTGCTGAGCTGCTTTAAAAGCAAGGAATTCCTTATAAAGAGAATCCTTTGTTTCAGCTATGTTTTGAGCTATAAGCCTTGAACTTCCGTGCTGTGCCAAAACTCTTTCATCAAAATATCCTCTATAAGAGGAATGTTGACCACGTCCTCTTGAGGATTGTCCTCTATAAGAGGAATTTCCTCTGCCTCTATTACCCTTGGTGCTCATTCTGCAAAACAAAAGAATTAGAGCTATTAGCTTCTAATAAATATTCTCTACTAAGAAAATCAGGTAAACTATTATCTACTCCTTTTTTATATTCAATAACAAAATCAAAAGGAGCTAATTGAGCCTGCCATCTAGCAAACATTTCTTTACTAACATCATGCTTAGAATCTTTATCAAACATATATTTTGCAGCTTGATAATCAATTTTTATTAAAAACTTCTGATTATATGAATCATCTTGAAACTTCAACACACATTTTAATATAGCTAAAATTTCTTTTGCTATAGTAGCATAATTTTTATGGCTATCATTCCATTTACCAGAATAAAATCTAACAAGGTATTCTTGTTTATTAGTTGGTGAAACCTGTTTTAAAATACCATCATAGCCTATATCCGAGGCATCAATTTCAATAATTTTTTCCCATGTGGGATTAGCTAGCATCAAACAGGGTAAGTTATTAACTTTTCTTTTAATTAGCCTAACAGCTTCTATGTGACTATTAGTCAATGGCTTAGGTTCTTTTTTAAGTCTATCATATAAGATAGCAGTATCTTTAGCTAAGTCTTTTAAGTAGGGAGAAATATAGTTCAAACTACCTAAAAATCTCTGAAGCTAAGTTTTATCTTAAATTTCATCAGGAAATTTTGATGCAAACTCAATGCTTCTAACAATGGGAATTGTTTTTCCTTTATCAATATTATGACCTAAGAACCTTATATTAGTTTTGAATAACTGCATTTTAGGTTTAGATATAACTAGACCATTTTGTATGAAAACTTTTTTAAAGATGTCAAGATGTTTGAAATGCATTTCAATATTTTTTGAAAATATTAAAATGTCATCAATATAGACTATTATAAAGTCTGAATATGGATTAAAAATATCATTCATTATATTCTGAAATTCAGAAGGGGCATTTTTTAACCCGAATGGCATTACCTTCAATTCATATTGACCGAAAGGTACATTGAAAGCAGTTTTATAAATATCACTTTCATTAATTTGTATTTGCCAATATCCTGATTTTAAATCAAATTTGGAAAATATTAAGGCATTATGGAGCCTATCAAGGAGATCCTTTTTGTTAGGTATAGGATACCGAATCCATTTTAAAACCTTATTTAAGGGTTTATAATTTATTACCAACCTTGGTACACCTCTTTCTTTCTCAGCATGTGTATTAACATAGAAAGCAGTACATGACCAATGAGATTTAAAAGGTCTTATTAAGCCTTTGTCTTGAAGACTTCTAATTTCTTCTTTACATAAATTCAGATATTCTGAATTCATTTGACACGGTCTTGCCTTAGTAGGAATTAATTTCTCATTAAATCCTTCTTCATAAGATAAAGATGCTATATGCTTTTTTCTATTCCAAAAAGCATTGGGATGGTCACTATAGATCTCTGAAGTGAACTCAGTATTAATAAGTTTAATTTTATCCTGTAATTTGGGATTATCTAAAACATTATTAATGTTTATAAAATTTATTTCTTCTTTTAAAAAAGAAATCTGATTCTATTTATTCTTTATTAAAGAATCTTTTATTTGATTTAAAAATCTTGTAACAGGTTTGGTTTCAAATTGGAAGTAAATATTGCTACCTTGAAAAGTTCCAGTAAATCCTTTTGAATCTATATTTTTCAAAGGAAATAAAATCCTTATAAATGGAGTTCCAAGTATAATTTGGTTTGTTATATCCTTTACTAACAAAAAATTAGTTGGAATGCAAACTTTATTTTTGCATATATATGCCCTTGGAATTTTAAAACTTATATTAAGTTTTTGGCCATTAGCTGAACGTAGAGATTGAGAAGTTTTATGAAAATACTTAGCGGGTATTATACCCTCTTGAATGCAATTTAAATCTGCACCACTATCAACAAATGCAATTAAATCTTTAAAAAATTTTCCTTCTATAAAGAGTGAAATTTTTATGTACCATTTTTGTGAAGTCATTACTTCAATGGTTGATAGGAAATCATCCTGTTGACATTCATCGTAATCTGAATTACTTTCAGAAGAGGTATAACCAACAATGCCACCACCAACAGTACTAGCATCAACAGTACTAGGCATTTTTCCTTTTAGTTTCTCTAATCTAGAAACTCTTTCATTAAGACTTTTATTATTTTATTTTAAGTCTTTAATTTCTTCTTTAAGGTTTTTAACCTCAGCAAATAAGTCACTTGTATTAGCAATCTCATTAGTTTGCTTTTGTTTAAAATTTTTTTAACCTCTGCCATAGCATATGGTTCAGAAGACTTGAGAGTAACATATTCCTCCCTAGAAGTTTGAGCTTGACTATTATTAATGTCAAATTGTTCTAAGATTTTTAATCTTAACTCTGGATCTTTAATCCATTGTAAAATATCCATAATTTTATCATTAGTTATAACATTAATTTTTAAGTCTTGAAATTGAGACATTATTTGATAAATATTATCATTTTCATCTTCACTAGAATCTTTAGATATTTGTTTGCATTTGCAATCAGACTCTGATGAAATAATTTTCTCATTTTTTAAATTACTCAGATTATTTTTTGAATTAGATGAAGAATCGTAATCCGTGTCAGAACTATTTCCTGATAACTACTGTCTTGCCGATCATGTCCCCAAATATTTTGGTCGCCATCCTCTAATATGTTGCCCCAATTTTTTTCAAGCCGAATGGCATGACTTTGTAGGAGTAAGTGCCCTCATGTGTAATGAATGAGGTCTTCTCCACATCATCCTTGGCCATTAGGATCTAGTTGTTGCCTTCTTGGGCATCAAGTGTGGAGTAAGCTGCAAAGCATGTCATTGAGTCCACTGGTGAGTCGATGCTATGTAGCGGAAAGCAATCCTTTGGGAACACCTTGTTTAAGTTTGTGAAATCCACACGTATGCGGAATTCCCCAATTGGTTTCCTCATTAGGACTACATTGGCTATCCATTTAGGGTAATGGTCTTCCCTAATGTGGTCGATCATAAATAGGCGGGACACTTATGCCATAATGGCGTTTTGCTTTTCAGATCGTGGTTCCTTCGCTTTGTCTCACTAAGGTGAAGTTTGGGTTTATGTTCTACTCATGTTCCATGAGCATTGGGTCGACCTACTGGTTAATCAAGACAGTAATTGAACATTCAAAATTGCAAGGTGGAATTTCAAAAATTAAAATTAACCTATAGATCTCCTAAGCATGCCATGATTGATATAATCTAAGTTTAAATGTTCCAAAGATGCTTTTAGGCTTATAAAGTTTAACATCTAAGTTTAGAATATCACCAGTTGATGTGTGCTTTCTCTTTCTTTGGTAGTGGTGTTGACCAAAACCTTGTTGAGGAAGAACCCATTAGTAAACAGCAACTGCTAGACCACTGTTCGCCACTTTCCCACTAATAAATTTAATAACTAATGGTTCCAAGAACTTGTTCGTGAGACTTGGCTACACTCATTTCGTAAGGCTTATCCTCAAATAATGGTGCCAAAAACTTGTTCAAGAAAAATGTAGGTGTTGTCAATACCTCTTATCAAATAGAAAAATGATGATAATTGAAAGTATACAGTTGCGATGTAGTTTGAAAAGATATCGAAACCACAGGGAAGGAACCAGATCTAAGGAATAACAAGGAAAGATAAATTAAAAGAAAATAGAAATAGATTTGAGATTTTTGGATAGGAAGATTAGAATGAAAAGTTGAGTAAATATAGATGTGGAAGATTAGAGAATCTAAATATATAGAATCTTCACTACGAACAAGTATAGCAGAGAAAACATGCAAGTTCAGCAAAGATGTTATGACTCACTAAACTAATCTAACAGACACAGTTCAAAACACTCAGATGCTCAATGATTCCGTAGAGCAACACATGAAATAACTTTTCTAAACCTAGCGCAAACGAAATAAGACAATTATATAAACCTGGACAATGTCAATACTATGCTTAGTAAAGGTCACTCTCACATAGCCACACTTAGCAAGTTACCATTCCAAAAATGTTGGCTTACTAAACAGCATTATATCATAGATGCAATGATTATACATGATTTGTTAACCCCGAAACTACTCTTAGAATTAACTCCAATGCATATAACTTGATTAACATAAAAGACTTAGCACGAAATACGCATTATGACACATAGACGTATCATAAACTTCGAAATAGAAAATATAGGTAGAAAGCAAACCAAAGTTGTAAGGTATGCAAGTGAAAGCTAAAGTTGATCAAACCGTATCCACTCTTTAATGGGAGTCATCAATTCCTGTAATTCCTGCGTCTTCTTTGAATTCGGTCTCGGCCCATACAGAACCTTCGCTAGGATGCTATTCTTTGCGAATATCGAACAAACAAATATTGAAGAACGAAAACTTTTATTGATAAGTGATTTGTAAGTACACTTATACAACAGTCGCACGAGAATATAGAGAAATCTAGTGATCGAAACAAGAATTCGAATCACTTAAACATTTTCTCGCTAACACTTATGAAAGTAGCGAAACTCTCTATCTACACACACTATACGTAACCCTTTTTTATGCACTTCCTTGATTACATTGAAGGCATTCATGAAATTGGTTGGAATTGGAGCCCTATTTATAGAGTTCGAAGGGTTGCGATATCCAAACAAAGGGTTGTGTCCATTGGTGAAAGATTTCATCTCTTCATTGTGATTGGTTGAGAAACTTTGATATAATCCATAATGGATAAGCACCTTTTTATGATTGGTTGATTCCTAATAGGCGTCTGTTCATTGGTAGTTGATGGTGGTTGATGGTGGTTAATCATGCTTATCTGGCGGTTGTTAGTTAAGAAGATAATACAAGAAAACCGTCCAAGTCGCGACCACGATACACAAGTCATGACCGTCTTTGATTGGTAAACTTCTATTTTTGAAGTAAACAAGTCTCGACTGCGAATAATTATCGCGACCGTGAAATGAGTTTTACTCAAAAATCTTCTTGTAATTTCACCGATCTTTGACAGCTTTGATCCTAAGCCAAATCTTTAAGTTCCACGCATCTTTTTGCACCTTTTTCACTCTTTTTTCATAGAATTCCACTTTAGATCATTTTACTCTCAAGATTTACCTAGTATTTGCATTTGCATAAAAAAACTACATACCACGTGAAATCTTTTATATGAAGTATAAAAATGACTAAAACTATAATGTTTAATGTATAAAATTAATGTGATAATAAGTGCAATTATACACTTATCAGAGCTGGATTACCATGTGGTGTTGGATGAGTGGTGACCATGCGCATGGCTAATCCATGTCAAGTTATTAGAAGCCCCTCCATAAGCATGGGAAAGTCCTTCTAGGTCTTTCTTCAACCGGGTGAGGATTTCCTATGCGACTGTGTCGCTTGTTCATCGAATAACCCTAAGCAATGTAATTTGAAATCATCTTCACTTGGCTACAATTGTCTCATGTATAAAATCTAAGTCGTTGATGGGGAGCCACGAGCCCTAAATCTAATGGTGTAGATCCATCATCATTTCAAACATCCCATCATGCTTATAAAAGCGTTGTTACTTTCTTTTCTCTCTCACTTAGCATTTTAGAGTTTATTTCTTCTTAAAGCAAGTTTCTGGTGATTTTCTAAGGCATTTCAAGTCACTTTCCTCTTTCTTCGATCAACCACACTTCTAATTAATCAAGAAAGCATTTCATCCCCCTTTTCTTTTCTAATTTATGCAAACCTTTTAGCATTTGGGATCACTTTGCTTTACTTTGTTTGGGTTTGATTTTTGGGTCACTTCTAGAATCTTTGTGTATGTTCTTTATGATTATGCACATTTTGATATTGAGTTTATAAAAAATCCATCGATTTGTATTTCCTCCAAAAAATTAGCCTTGAGAGGATTTTGAAATCTTAGATTTGATGTTTGTAGCATTATGATCGACACATGGAGATGGTAGAATTTCAGTCTCGCCCATCCGGTAGTAATAGTAGTAGCAGTAGTGGTAGTGAGTGGTTAAGATGGATAGAGGAATACATTTTTAACACGTACTTAACAAAACCTCTAAATACCACTGCCTCACCAAAACTTAAATGAGTTAGTTGATAAGTGTATAATTACACTTATTATCATCATAATTTTATATAATAAACACTATAGTTTTAGTCATTTTTATACTTCATATAAAAGATTTCACGTGATATGTAGTTGTTTTTTATGCAAATGCAGATACTAGGTAAATCTTGGGAGTATGAACTAAAGTGGAATTCTATGAAAAAAAGTGAAAAAGGTGCAAAATGATGCGTGGAACTTGAAGATTTGGCTTAGAATCGAAGCTGTCGAAGATCGGTGAAGTTACAAGGAGATTTCTGAAGAAAACTCAATTCACGGTCGTGACAATTCCTCGCGATCGTGACCTGTTCACTTCAGAAACCGAAATCTGCCAATCAAAGGTTCACGGTAGTGAATCACATATCGTAGTCACGACATGGATGGTTTTCTGGTATTATCTTCTTAACTACCAACCGCTAGATAAGTATGATCAACCACATGTGTCAACCAATCATGAAAAGGTGCCTATCCATTGTGGATTGAATCAAAGCCTCTCAACCAATCGCATTGAAGAGATGCAATCTTTCACCAATGGATGTGACTCTTCATTTGGATAGACGCAACCCTTCAAACTCTATAAATAGGGCTC
>CATIWQ010242243.1:0-15200 GCA_949673415.1 Euphorbia schlechtendalii
TAACCTTTGTGGATGCAGGTAGATTAGGATTAGATGTATGTTTAGGACTTTAATTTTCCTTCGGGTATCGTAATTTCAATTTTTGGGAAATGTAATTAATAGGTTAGTGGGCGGTTGCATCCCTCGATTTTTGAAGCCTTGTAATTTCCATTTTTCGCTTTGACTTTCTGCATTTACAAACTGTTTTGTGGATGGTTTATTTTTCCGCTTTGTGAATGATTTATTATTTCACAATATGTGAACCATGCATCTAAACTCCAAAAATGACCTAAGTGCGAATATGCGCAATTAAAAGAAAACGGTTTTCTATAGATGTAATTTAATGTGATCCAATGAGAAATAAGCAACTTATTCCGGACCCGAATCTCTGTGTCTTGGTGGGCCATCCCCCGGACGTTAAGCCTCATAGGACTCTAATTCCTGGAAAGAGTTAATCCAAGTGGCGACTCCACACTAAGAGATGGTGGATTCGGGTTCGAACTAATCTAAAATGTTTTCAATTTTCTCTTTCAAACCTTTTTTATGGGTCTCCGACCTGGTCCTTTCTTTTCCAAACACCCCAGTGGATCCTGCATATGAAATCGTGCGCTCTTGGGTCACCGCTCCGTATCATCCGCTCACACCTACGATGCTAAACACTCTTACTGGTTGCACTTTAAGCTCCATACCACTCTCCCCTTTTTTTAGCTGTTGCATTTTATGCTCCATACCACTTTCTCTCATTTGTTTCTTTTAAGCATATATTTTTCAAGTACAGATTTGTACGTTACATCCATTTTTCATGCTATGCTACTTTTTCTTTTTTTCACTCATTAAATGGTTGTAGTTTCTACTCTGTACCATTCCTCACCTTTTGCATAACTCATTTGTTATCCTCTCTTTCTTTTGATTTTTCTCTCTTAATACTCTCATCCTTTATTGATCAATTTCAAATTATTATGGCTATAGTTTCCAAATACTTTAAACACACTCAATACTTATAGGATGTATACGAGAATAGCATATAAAAATCATAGTAAGAATACTACTAGATATTACTCCACTACTAACTTATAGGTAACATTAAACTAAAACTAAATAACTTATACTAACTCATGTTGCATTGAAATATATATCAAAACTTAATTGGAATCTTGCTTCGAATGTTACTCACAACTCCTCCTTGACAAATGCTAAATGTTGTGCCAAAATGCTCACACTCTCAACATGTAGCCATACTCGAAACATTTTGTTCGAAATATGCACTAACATTAAACTTGAAATACCTAACACTCATAATAACCTTGGAACATATGTTAGTATAGTATAGGTATGGATAAGGTATAAAAAACACAAAAATGAAGAAAAATTAAATTCTTCAATTTATTAATTTTATTTAATTTTTTTGGATTTTTGGGATTTTACAATTTCCCCCCACACTAAAGAACATAACTAGTCTGAAAATTAAAAACAAACAACTATTCTAAAAATTTGAAAAAGAAATGGTAAAGAAAAAAAAGAGTAAACCCATTCTATTGAGAAGGAGAATCTAAGGGTCTAGGAGTAAATTGACAATTTTGTTTTCTAAAGAAGGATAGTAATTTTCGAAGCATCGATTTATTACTTTTCTTTAGAATCATCATGTCTTTCTTCATTACTCCAAGTTCCGCTTGGCAATTGTCTAGCTTTTGTTGCATGCTCACCTTCTAATCTTCTAGAGCTTCATCTTCTTCTTCTTCATCTTCTTCTTTGATCGTCAAAGCCTTACTAGGATAATGTCTAGCAGTTGGATCAGATGGGCGACGGAAGAATCTTCATGAGTTGAGATTAACTTCTTGGTGCGGTTGGAATAGGAGTAGAAGGAATATACACCGTCATTCTGTTGAAGAAGTCCAGTGTTCTTCAATTATTTCCTATCTATATAATGAAAATACTCACCCAGTTTATGGACATAGGGAAGTTCGTTTCGCGCACCCAAGATGATTGCGGTGATAATTTCGGCCACCCTAATCTTGTTTCTCAAGCTTGTAGAATTTTTCTTCATCAAATCCCATATTATATCCACAAATTTTGCTTTTTGTTTATTCATCACACAAGAAAGAACAAACAAATCTCTCTTTTAAAATTTGGTATTCTCTACTCGATAAAATACCAAAGTGGAAAGGTATTTGTGTAGTAGAAGAATACACTCATCCTTAATAAGCTTGTTTGGAGAATTTTTTGTGTCAAAGGTTCTCTTACCCATTAAATCTACCCAAACTCAATTTTCTTGAAAAGAATCAGTCATGCTCGATGTATTTTCAACTTCAAATTTGAACCAAGTACCCATCATCTCTCTTGTAACGGTTTAATATCTTCCTTGGTTGCGAAATTGAATCATCCTCTTCCTTTTTTCTTCAAAATCGAATGTCACTAAACATTCTAAAAACCAATCATGGTTTTGTCGTATTCCTACAAACATGCTCAAACAAAGATCAATAAGATACATCCCCATTTGTTCATGGAGGCCTAAAGTCTCTAAGAAAACCAAATCAAGAAAAAGCATACCGTTGATTTCCAACTTATTCAAAACTTAGAATCTCTTCCCTTCTTCACATGTACAAATTGGAAAAGGATAACCATAATCTTGTTGGTAGTTTGGGAATTCTCTTCTATTGGCTCTACCTTAACACAAGGCATATTGGTTTTGAAGTAAAGGTTGAAAGAAAGGTTTTTGAATGTAGAAGATTTGAGATGAAAGAATCAGAACTTTTAAGCTTTGTAGAAGGTTTAGTGGTTATGGATTCAATCTAGACCTTTATCTAGAGTTCTACTAGGTCATTGATTTCCCAAAATAGTCAATATACAAATCTACCCATATCGCGATCACGAAGGCCTGTCACGTTTGTG
Organism: Euphorbia schlechtendalii; assembly: GCA_949673415.1. NCBI lineage: Eukaryota > Viridiplantae > Streptophyta > Magnoliopsida > Malpighiales > Euphorbiaceae > Euphorbia > Euphorbia schlechtendalii. Next base: position 2,869 of record CATIWQ010242243.1, read on the forward strand.
ACTTTCTTCATGACAGAAACAAAATTTTTTATTGCATAATGTCATGGGCGCGATCTATAATCGCGGTCCAGACTTTCTTCTATTCTTCTATCTTTTCAATTTTTAGACTTAGTCCTAGAAAAACTTAAAAAAATAAATATGTTAAATATAAATATTTAATAATTTCATATTCAACATATTTTGACAAACAAATAATTAAACAAACAAAAAAAACAACAACAAACAATGAACTGTACAAAATCCTAAATCTAAGTGAAAAGCAAATACTTATGCAGAGGAAAGTGATTTTGTCAATAGGTCTATCTTATAGTAAGACTCCTATAGATCTCGCTCGATATCAATCATAAGAGTATGGATATCATCGATTTTCCTATGAATTGAGATTTGCGCCTCCATAAGTTCATTCAACCTTCCATGGAGGTTGGTTGTACTTCATTCTTCCTCCCTCGTGATTTCCCGCTCTCGTTGTCTGTCAGCTTTCACTCTATCATCCCATGATTTCCAATCATAGGTTATTCTATCAACCCCAATGCACCTGACCAGAAATCCATACTCGAAGAAAACATCCATTTTTAGTCTAGGAATCTCATCTTCATCAGTAAAGACTTCAGTTGCATAGGGTATTCTCCCAATCTAGCCTGATAGATTTGCCATCGTTCAACACCCGTATTCCGTCATTCTAGGATTTTATGTATCAAGCATGAGTGTCTCCATCATAATCCCCAAAATATCAATAGGGGTGCCATTCCAAATTGCATCCATCACAAAAAATTCTTCAGGAATGACAAGATCGAAAATTGACTTGCCAAACAATACTCTAGTTAAGTAAAAGTGTAATGCGAGCATACAAGGGTCACGAATCCACCGACTATAGGCAGATTCTTATTTAAACTTAGTTTAGCTAGTCAGACGATTCCATGTTAGTAAGGGATCCCATCTAGGAAGCATCTTGTTATAGCAATCCTTTGGAAATCCCATGTACTTTTCCAGCGCTTTCCTTGTTAACTTATACTCTTTCCATGATGATAATAAACTAAGAAGTTCTTCCTATCATTCTTCCATACCAATGTGATGAACATCTCCATGCAGTTGTCCACACTACTACCCAGAGTCATATTTAAGTAAATGACAAAGTTAAGAATTCTCAGATAATGCATAACTCTGTCATAAACTCCAAGGCTGATGAAACTGTTCTTATGAATGTTATAGGAACTCTTATTTTTAGCATCCTTGATAACTTCAAAATTATCTCCTTCTTCTCTAGAATGGATCGGGAACGGAGCCTTATACCAATCCTATAGGTTTGTTGGCAAAACTAGATTGGATTTGCAGTTATCGCACAAGTCACGATTGTGATTATATTTAGTGATCGTGACTTACAGAATTTGATAAATAGAAAATTTTAATCAGGGATTCACGAGAGCGAATGGGGGTCGCGAACGCGAATAGGAAAAATAGAAGAATTTCTTCTATTTATCGAGAATTCAGATGTAATAATATGATGTATTACCTCCAAGATGATTATTTCATATTCTTTTGCACATCCAAGTTAGGATTGATAAATTATCAAGTTTAGGAAAGAAACAAATAGATATATTAGGAAAATATAACGTATTCACTAGATTTTTGATATCTAAGAACGCACTTACCTTCCCGAGCAACGGTGCCAAAAAATTGATCTCAAGATTTTGACTATACTCATTCCGATAGGCTTATATTCGGTAACGGTGCCAATAACCTTATTCCCCACTTTTCTACCAATAAGATAAAAGTTCAAAATATGAACAGGTGTTGTCAATACCTCTTATCAAATAGATAAATGGTGACCATTACAAGTATACACTTTCGATGTAGTTTTGAAAGATATCGATCGCACAAGGAAGGGATTCGGTTCTAAAGACCAAGTAGAGTTATGGAACAAACAAAATAAGATAATTTGATTGGAGGGTTTGGATAATAGACGGATGAATAGATAGATGCATGAATAGATTAGAGAAAATGTAAAATATATAGATATTTCCTAAGAACAAGTTTAGCAGAGAAAAATAAACAAAATCATCAAGAATATTTCATACACTAGATAACTTCAACAAATACGGTTCTAGATGCTCTAATATTCAATAATTCACCGCAAAGAAACACATGAGATGACTTACACTTATAAGAACTTGGATAACTATAATACTATGCTTAGTACGGGGTCGCTCTCACATAGCCATATTTAGCATGTTACCATTCTAAAAATGTTGGCTCACTAATAGCTTTATAATCACAGATCCAGTGATTATACACAATCTTGTTAACCCTGAAATCACTCTTATAGTTAACTCGAAAGCATATAACTTGATTAATATAAATGATGCAAGATGAAATAATCGTTATGACACATAGACATATCATAAACTTTGAAATAGAAAGTATAAGCTAAAGTTGATCAAATCATATCCACTCTTTAATGTGAGTGGTCAATTCACACAATTCCTACGTCTACTTTGAATTCGGTCTCGACTCGTACAGAACCTCTGCTAGGATGCTATTCTTTGTGAATTTCTCATAAAAGAATGTTAAAGAATGAAAACTTTTATTGATAAGTGTTTTGCAATTACACTCATACAACAAATGCTCAAATTTGTGTAGAAATATAGTGATCAAAATAGGAATTGAATCACTTATACATTTTTCTCGCTAAGACATTGAAAGTAGCGAAATCTAGATATCGTCTATCTTTATCTATACATGCATACTATCATTCAATGCCATACACCATGCATCACATGCACCACACAAGAAAATGGTTGAGTTAGGAACATTATTTAAAGAGTACGAAGGGTTGTGTCTATCCAAACGAAGAGTCGTGTCCATTGGTGAAGAGTTGCATCACTTTAATATGATTGGATGCAAATATTACCCCCATCCACAATGGAAAGGCACCTTTTCATGGTTGGTTGACTTCCAAAAGCTATCTTTTCGGTTAGCAGTTGCTGGCGGTTGATCGTTATTATCTAGCGGTTGGTAGTTGAAAAGAGATAACCAATAAGCATCACAATTCATGATCATGAATCACATGTCATGATTGTGAATAATGATTTGCAACTTTTTTCTTATGAAGAGTAACAAGTCACAACCGTGAATGGGTGTCACGATCGTGAACCATGCTTTTCTTCCTAATTCTTCTTCACAACCTCGCCTATCTTTGACAACTCTGATCCTAAGCCAAGTCCTTGTGTTCCATGAATCTTTTTCCACCTTTTTCACTCTTTTCACATAAAATTCCACTTTTGATAATTTTACTCCTAAGATTCATCTAGTTTCTGCATTTTCATAAAAAAGAACTACATACCACCTGAAATCTTTTATATGAAGTATAAAATAAAATAAAACCATACCATTTTATGATTGAAAATGTCATGATAATAAGTGTAACTGTACACTTATCAATGAGACATGATTTCCATAAAGGGAATAGGATTGATTTTTGTGGTGTGTTCCTTTAGAGACGTGATAAGATTTTCCTTTTGGAAAGAGGGTGGATTATTTTACTATTCTCTTGGGAGACATTATGCGATTTCCCTTTGGGGAAGATGATGTATTTTGTTATGAGTCTTTTGGGAGACATAACACAATTTCCCTTATGTGAAGATAATTAATTTTTATGATGAGTCTCTTGGAAGATGCGATTTAATTCTCTTTTGGGAAGATGACTATTTTTTTACGATTCTCTTAGGAGACACAGCATGATTTCCCTTTTTGGAAGAATACTAATTTTTGTGACGAGTCTCTTAGGAGATGGGACACAATTTCTATTTTTAAACGAGGATGGATTTTTGTGTGAGTCTTTTGGAAGAGGCGACATGATTTTCCTTTTTGGAAGAGGATAAATATTTTTGACAAGTCTCTTATGAGACCCGACACTATTTCCCTTTTAGGTAGATGATTGATTTTTGTGATGTGTCTCTTGGGTAAGGTGACACAATTTCCCTTTTGAGAAGTGGATGAAATTTTGTGACGAGTTTCATTGGTGACACCACCCGATTTCCCTTTTTGGAATAGGATAGTATTTGTGACGTGTCTCTAGGAATACGTTACACAGTTTCCCTTTTAGGAAGAGGATGGATTTTTGTGATGAGTCTCTTGTGAGATGCGAATCTATTTTCCTTTTGGGAAGAGGATGGATTTTGGTGATGATGCTGGTTAATCAATACAATAACTGAACATGTAATCGTTACAAGGAGAATTTCAAAAAATAAAATTAGCCTAAAGATCTTCTAAGCATGCCATGATTGATATAATCTAAGTTAAAACATTCTATAGATGCTTTTAGGTTTATAGAACATATAATAGAAACCTAGCATCAAAAGATTAAAGCATTACCAGTTAATGCGTGCTTGATCTCTCTTTTAGTAGCGGTGTTCCCTTTGAGTAATTTCGACAACATAAGCTTCCAAATTAAGAGAACCTTTATGATTTGATCCACATGGATCTTCACTGACCAAAACCTCGAAGAGGTAGAACCTGTCGATTTTCTAAAGCTGCTAGACTACTCAAATATAAACCCGAAAATAAAACCTCAAAAGCTCACTTAAACTTAGAGGAGAGTGGAAATCAGATAGAAAAATAGCTCTAAGCTTTTTCAGATGTGTAAATTATGAGAGGCCTCAAGCTTATTTATAGGAAAAAATGGGGGAGTGATAGACTCCCCCTATAACTCTGCATGGGATACTTAACGAGTTGATCGCAAGGGCTGACTCACGCGCCCCATGAGGGAAGCCCTAGCATGATGATGACATGAGACAGCGCTTGTGTGCTTGTAGAACACTAGCACGTGGGCTTGCCAGCTCGCTAGTGGCCTACGAGCTTTTCAGTTTACGGGGTAGCTGCGCGGGGCCCCACCTCGAACAACCTGTGTTCTTTTCAAGGCCCACTAGCAACAGGAAAAATTCCCTTGCTCGCTTTGATTAATTTTCCCTATTTTCTCACAATTCCTTTTAAGTATTAATTTAGTTCAACCATTTAATAATTCTTGTCATTGATTTCACAACTTGTATTTTTGGTATAGACCCAGTTTATAGGTTCTTTACATAGTCCGATAAAGACACAAACTATGGGACCTCATAGGATCCCAAAGTATAGAACCGCTAGAGGTTAACCTAGACTTGGCTTCTCATCTTGGAACCTTTAGGCTTAGTATTCCAGATTGATATGGAACATGATAGCGCTAGGCAATCAAATGGGCATTCTAGAAAAGGCGTATGATCCCCTAATACTTAGAACTTCACGTGCTTGTAACTTGATCCGGTTCTGTAGTAGTAACCAATACAATACACTCCTTCCATAGGGTTAAGTACTGTCTAGTTTATTGAGCTTGGATTAAGAGTTATCTCATGTCATAGCCATAGCTACCTTGGAATTAGACTTATTCATGAAGAACACTACTTAGCCATTATGTATTTTAATTGACTATAAACCTGTTCTATCTAGCTTATACTATGATCAGAGGTTTATGAGTGTGTCACTTCATCAAGGGGCCCTAACGTACATCTCCATTATATTACTATATTAGGAGTGATGGATCCCATCTTGACTACATAGCTTACCAACATGTGATCATCACTATACACGTAATCACCCGTGTTATCTTGATCGCCCGGGTATGAATAAGTATGACCCAAAGTATAGAAACTCCTACATAAGGTAACCAATATCCCAGGTCTGAGGATACTTGTACTGCTACTACAATAAGACATGACACCAACACATGGACATAATTATTTCTAAGTGTCTATCTTATAGCTATCTCTAAAGTATTACCCAAATACATCATGTGTTAACTCAAGGTACCACCTTCAGCTCATGAGATCGGTTGCTTAGATCTAATCCAAGGAGTAAGTGTACACATGCTAGTCTATCCGTTCCATTGATGTCCACTCTATATGAAATTATGACTAGGGATATTTAGATTATTCATAGTAACACGTATGTGCAGTTCTTACACCATATAGCTCCCACTATCTCGATGAACTTTTACACTATGAAGTAGTCATGAACTTGTCTCCTCAATGCGCATATACATATTAATCATTATACATGTATGATACCAACAAGATACAATAATAAACAGAAAGCACTGATAACCAACAAAGATGCCTTAATTATTATTAATAATAATTTAAAACTATTTGTACATTATAACAAATAAAGATATATCACCCTAATTACCTCTAGGGCATACATCATGTCTAATATCTCCCACTTGCACTAGAGCCAATTGCCCATGTGCCTTATACCATACTTGTTAACATGCATGTCATGTTTAACTTGAGTCAATGGTTTAGTTAGCCCATCCGCAAGATTCTAATCTGTTGGGACGTGTTCTAAGCTTATATCCGTTCTGGTTACCATCTCTTGCATGAGATAGTACGTTCTAAGTATATGTTCATTTCTATGGCGAGACCGTGGTTCCTTTCCTTGATTAATAGTTCCATTATTATCACAATAGAATACTATTAGATTTACAATGCTGGACACCACACTGAGTTCACCAATAAATCCCTAAAGCCATATGGTTTGCCTAGCTCATTCTGAAGTAGTTAAATACTCAGATTCCATTATTGAATAACATAAACACATAACCTAACTAGGACTCATAACCATCTTTGTCAGACTAAAAACACACATTGGTGTATCCCTCTAAAGTGAGATCGCCTTCTCCATACACTAAAATCATATCCTTAATCCTACGTAAGTATTGAAGGATAGTTTTAATAGCCATCAGTACTTCTCACCTGGGTCAGATTTAAATCTTCTCATGATGCTGAACGCATGTGAGACATCAGGCTGAATGCATACCATAACATACATGATGGACCCTATCATTGAGGCATGCGGTATTTCATTCACGTGCAGTCTCTCCTCTTGTGTTCTTGGACACTCAGATTTAGAATGGTTAATCTTGTGAGACATTGGGAGATAACCCTTTCTTGACTGCTCAAGGTTAAATCTAGCCAATACCTTATCTATGTAGGTACTTAATGAAAGACCTTGCAACCTTTTGGATCTATCTCGGTAAATCTTAATACCAAGAATAAAAGCTGCTTCTCTAAGGTCTTTCATTGAGAACTTCTTTGACAACCATGTCTTCACCTTTCGAAGAAAAGGAATATCGTTTCATATTAATAATATGTCATAGGCATATAATACAAGGAAAATGATCGCACTCCCGCTAGCCTTCTTATTTCATGTATTATCTCGTCGAACCTAATATTCCAACTCCTCAATACTTTCTTATGTTCATAAATGGACTTCTACATCTTGCATACCTTAGAGCCATCCTTGGATGTGGAACCCTCGGGTTGTGGTATATAAATATCCCTGTCCAGATTCTTGTTAAGGAATGCTATCTTCTCATCCATCTGCCAAATCACATAATCTGAATGAGTGAAGATGGTAAACTAGGAGAGCCTCTATGAATTGATACACATGGATCTTCATCGACCAAAACCTTGAAGAGGTAGAACACGTCTATTGATAACAATTACTAGACAACTCAAAAATCAACTCGAAAATAAAACCTCGAAAGCTCACTTAAACATAGAGCCTTTTATAAGAACTCTTCAATTTATTTGGAGAAATTCGTTAAGGATCTTGCACAAAAAAAGAAGAGGAGAGGAGAAATCAAAGATTAAAATAGCTCTAAGCCTTTTCTGGTGTGTAAATTATGAGAGGCCTTAACCTATTTATTAGGGAAAAATTGGGGAGTGCTAGACTACCTCTATAACTCTGCATGGGATGGGATAAATCTCATCCCATGCTTAGTAGGTCAACCGTGGGGGTCTGGGTAACCTGCAAGCCACATGAGGGAAGCCCTAGCAAGCTTCCCTCATTTGATGCAAGCCCAAGATTGTAGTTCACGCAAGCGCTAACTATGCGTTTACAGCCTACTAGCTCGAGTACTTACCTGCGCGCTAGTGGCCCGTGAGCTTTTTAGCTCACGGGGTAGTCGCGCGGGCCCCACCTCAAACAACATGTGTTCTTTTTGGTGCCCAATAGTAACATGAAAAATTCCCTTGCTCGTGCTGATTAATTTTCCCTATTTTCTCACAATTCCTTTCCATTATTAATTTGGTTCAACCAATTAACAATTCTTCTCACTGATTTCACAACTTCTATTTTCAGTACAAACAAGTCCATAGGTTCCTTACATAGTCCGAAAAAAGTCCCAAACTGTGTGACCTCATAGGATCACAAAGTACAAAGCTGCTAGAGGTTAACCTAAACTTGGCTTCCCATTTGGGAATCTTTAGGCTTAGTGTTCCAGACCGATATGGAACTCAATAGCAATCGATAATTAAATGGGCTTTCTAGCAAAGGTGTATGATACCTTGATAATTAGAACGTCATGTGCCTGTGATTTGATCTAGGTCTGAAGTGGTAACTAGTACAATACACTCCTTCTATCAAGTTAAGTACCATCTAGTTTATTGAGCTCAAATTAAGTGTTAACTCATACAATAGTTTTAGTTATCCTTGAATTAGAATTGTTCACGAAGAATACCACTTAGTCATTATATATCTTGATTAACTAGAAACCCTTTCTATCAATCTTATACTCTGATTAGAGGTTTATGAGTGTGTCACTTTAACAGGGGCCCTAAGGTACATCTCCCATTTTATCACTATATCCAGACCGATGGATCCCATCTTGACTACATAACTTACCAACATGTGTTCATCACTGTACCCGCAATCACCCGTATCATCCTGATCGCCAAGATATGAATAAGTATGACCCCAAGTATAAAAACTCCTATATAAGGTAACTGATCTCTCAGGTTTGAGGATACTTGTACTACTGCTACAATAAGACCTGACACTAACACATGGATATAGTAATTTCTAAGTGTTTATCTTATAGAGGTCTCCAATGTATTACCCCGAATACATTCATGTGTTTACTCAAGGTACCACCTTCAGCTCGTGAGATCGGCTACTTGGATCTAATCCAAGGAGTAAGCCTACACATGCTAATATGTATGTTCCATTGATGTCTAGTCTTAATGAAACTATGACTAGGGATATTTAGATTATTCATAGTAACATGTATATGCAATTCACACACCACATAGCTCCCACTATGTCCACGCACTTTTATGCTATGAAGTAGTCATGAACTTTGTCTCATCAATGCGCATATACATAGTAATCATTATACGTATATGATACCAACGAGATACAATGATAAATAGAAAGCACTGATAAGCAACAAAGATGCTTTAATTATTATTACTAATAATTCAAAATAGTTTATACATTATAACTAATAAAGAAATGTTGGCCTAATTGCCTCTAGGGCATACATCATATCTAACGGATGAGTCTTTTAAGAGGCATGATATGATATCCTTTTTATAAAGAGGATTGATCTTTTCTACTAGTCTCTTGAGAGACGTGTCACATTTCCCTTTTGAGAAGAGGATAGATTTTTGGGATGAGTCACTTGGGAGAATAAAAAAGATTTTCTTTTTGGGAAGAGAATGGGATTTTGTAATGTGCCTCTTAGGAGACGTGACATGATTTCCATTTTGGGAAGAGGATGGATTTTTGAGATGAGTCTCTTATAAGACGCGAGATGATTTACCTTTTGGGAAGAGGATGAAGTTTTGTTACAAGTTTCCTGTGAGACATGACACGATTTGCCTTTTGGGAAGACAATTATTTTTTGTGACGATTCTCTTGGATGACAAGACATGGTTTCCCTTTAGTGACGAGGATGGATTTTTTGTAACGAGTCTCTCGGGAGACTCGTAAAAAAATCCATCCTCTTCACTAAGGGGAGACGCAACATGATTTCCCTTTTGGGAAGAGTATAAATTATTTAGACCAGTCTCTCGAAAGATGTGATATAATTTCTCTTTTGCAAAGAAGATGGATTTTTCTTATAAGTCTTTTAGGAGATGCGACACGATTTCCCCTTTTGTAAGCGGATGAATTTTTGTGTAGAGTCTCTTCTGAGACCTTACACAATTTCCCCTCTAGGTATAGAATGTTTTTTATGAGTCTTTTGGGAGAGGTGAGACAATTTCCCCTTAATGAAGAGGATGAAATTTTGTGACGTGTGTCTTTGGAGACGGAACACGATTTCAATTTTAGGAAGATGATGAATTTTTTTAACGAGTCTCTTGGGTTACAAGGCATGATTTCCTTTTTGAGAAGTAGATGGATTTTTATCACCAATCTCTTGGGAGACAAAGCACAATTTAACTTTTGGCAAGATGATGGATTTTTATGACGAGTCTCATGGGAGATGCAACATGATTTCCCATTTGGGAAGAGGTGGGATTTTTGTGACGATTATCTTAAGAGACATGAAATGATTTCTCTTTTGGTATGAGGATTGATTTTTTTGTCGAGTCTCTTACGAGACGCAACATGATTCGGAAGAGGATAGATTTTTATAAGGAATTTCTTGGGAGAGACGTTATGATTTGTCTCTTGGGAAATGAGTCATGACTTTCATTATGGGAATATGATTGAATTTTGTTACGAGTTCCGTTGGAGATGCAATAAGATTTACATTTTGGGAAGCGGATTGATTTTCTTATGATTCTCGTAAGAGATGTGATAAGATTTCCATTTTTGGGAAGAGGATGAATTTTGTGATGAGTCTCTTGGGAGACATAACATTATTTCCCTTTTCGAAAGATAATTAATTATTGTGATGAGTCTCTTGAAAGATGCAACTTGATTACCTTTTGGGAAGACGATTGTTTTTTTAGAGTCTCTTGGGAGACGTAGAACTATTTCCCTTTTGTGAAGAGAATGAATTTTTGTGACTAGTCTCTAACATGATTTCTCATTTGGTAAGAGGATGGATTTTTGTGACGAGTCTTTTAGGAGAGGCGATATGATTTTCTATTTGGGAAGTGGATATAACTTTTTAACAAGTCTCTGAGGAGACACGACATGATTTACCTTTTAGGTAGAAGATTGATTTTTGTGACGTGTCTCTTAGGAGAGACAACACATTTTCCCTTTTGAGAAGAGGATGAATTTTTGTGACTAGGTTGTTAGAGACGCGACATGATTACTCTTTTTAGAAGAGGATGGTTATTTGTGACATTTCTATAAGAAGGCGTTACATGATTTCTCTTTTGGGAAGAGGATGGATGTTTATGACCAGTCAGTTGGGTCCATGACAATATTTCAAATTTGGGAAGAGGATGACAATTTGGGATGAGTCTCTTGGGAGACACGTTATGATATCTCTTTTTTGAAGAGGAGGGATATTTTTACGAGTCCCTTGGGAGACACGACACAATTTACCTTTTGAGAAGATGATGGATTTTTGTGACGAGTCACTTGGGAGGCATGATATGATTTTCTTTTTGGGAAGAGGATGGAATTTTGTAACGTAGCTATCGGGAGACGTGACATGATTTCCCAAAGAGCTTCTAGGAAGAGTAAAGATTTTTAAGAAGAAGTATCTTAAGAGATGTGACACAACTTCCCTTTTAGGTAGAGGATGGATTTTTGAGATGTGTCTCTCTAGAGATGTGAGATGATTTACCTTTTAGGAAAAGGATGAATTTTTGTTACAAGTCCCTTGCGAGACATAACATGATTTTCCTTTTAGGAAAATAATTAAGTTTTATGATGAGTCTCTTGGAAGACACAACATGATTTCATTTTAGGGAAGAGAATGGATTTTTTTTACTAGTATCTTGAGAGACGTGACACAATTTCTCTTTCAAGAAGTAGAAGGATTTTTTTATGAGTCTTTTAGAAACTATTTTTAAGAGTATGAATTTTGGTGTAGAGTCTATTGGGAGAAGCGACATAATTTACCTTTTGGGTAGAGTATTGATTTTTTATGAGTCTCTTGGGAGACACGAGACGATTTCCCTTCAAGAAAGAGGATGAGTTTATGTGATGAGTCTCTTTGGAGATGTAACATGATTTCTATTTCGGGAAGATGATGAATTCTTATAAAGAGTCTCTTGGGAGACATGGCATGATTTTCTTTTTAGGAAGAAGATGGATGTTTGTGACAAGTATCTTGGGAGACACAACATGATTTCCCTTTTAGGAAGATGGCGGATTTTTATGACGAGTCTCTTAGGAGAAGCAACATGATTTCCCTAGACCTGTTCGCGGGCCGGGCTACCCGCCCGGCCCGGCCCGAGCCTGGCCCGTCGAATAATTTTATATATTTATTATATATTTATACATTAAATTTATTATTATTTTAAGATTTTATATTTTATCCTATTAAATTTTTATACTTGGTTACAATAAATGTTATTAAATATTAAAGATTTTAAGTAAATAATGCAATT
>CATIWQ010242266.1:0-11924 GCA_949673415.1 Euphorbia schlechtendalii
GAAAGTGTTTTGAATCCGTAAGAAATATCGTTTTTATTTTTGTTCTGAAAGAGAGGATTTTTCTCTCTGAATTTTTTGGCCCCCGTGTACTGAAAAAGACCCGACTATTTATAGATAAAAAAAGTCCCAAAAAATCCAAAAGCCCCCGTGTACTCAAAAAGAAATAACCAATGCAATACACCTCTTTCATCAGGTTAAGTACCAATCAATTTTTTATGCTCGGATTAAGTGTTAGTTCATGTAATTGCCATAGATATCCTTGAATTAGTCTTGTTCATGAAGAACACCACACGCCATAATGTATCAGGATTGACTACAAGCCTATTCTATCATTTTTATACTCTAATAAGAGGTTTATGCGTGTGTCTCTTCAACAAGAGGCCCTAAGGTACATCTCCCAATATATCACTATATCAGGAGTGATGGATCCCATCTTGACTACTCGGCTTACCAACATGCGATCATCATTATACTCGTAATCACCCGTATCAATGTTAATCGCCAGGGTATGAATAAGTATGACCCAAAGTATAGCAACTCCTACATAAGGTAACCAGTTTCTCAGGTTTGAGGATACTTGTACTGCTACTACAATAAGACATGACACTAACATATGAATATAGTTATTTCCGAGTGTTTATCTTATAGCGGTCTCTAATGTATTACCCGAATACATTCATGTATTAACTCAAGGTACCACCTTCAGCTCGTGAGATCAGCTACTTGGATCTAATCCAAGGAGTAAGCCTTAACATGCTAGTCTATCATTTCCATTGATTTCTAATCTTAATGAAACTACAACTAGGGATATTTTGATAATTCATTGTAACAGGCATGTGAAGTTTTCACACCACATAGCTCCCACTATGTCCACGCACGTTTACGCTATGAAGTAGTCATGGACTTTGTCTTATCAATGTGCATATATATAATACTATACATATATAATACCAGCAAGATACATATATAAAATTAAAAACACTGATAAGTAACAAAGATGCATTAAATATTATTAATAATTCGAAACTATTTGTACATCATAACTAATTAAGAAAAATCGCCCTAATTGCCTCTAGGGCATACATCATGCCTAACAATCTTCTACTTGCACTAGAGCCAATTACCCTTGTGCTTCATGCCATACTCGATGAACATGCTGGTCAAATTAAACCTAAGTCAATAGTTTAGTTAGCCCATCCGCTAGATTTTGATCTGTTTAGAGGTCTAAATCCATATCTTTTCTGGCTATTATCTCCTGAATGAGATGGTACTTTCTCAGTACATGTCCGTTTCTCTAACGAGACCGTGGTTCCTTTGCCTGAGCAATTGCCCCATTGTTATCGCAATAGATCACTATTAGATTTATAATGCTGGACACCACACTAAGATCACCAATAAATCTCTTTAACTAGACAGCTTGCTTAGCTGCTTCTAAAGCAGCTATATCCTCAGATTTAGTGGTTGATTCGATAATTGTATCCTGTTTGAACCTTTTCCAAAAAACTACCCCTCTGTTTAATATAAACACATATCTTGACTAGGACTTATAATCATCCCTGCCAGACTAAAAACTACCATTGGTGTATCCCTTCATAGAGAGATCACCTTCTCCATATACTAAAAACATATCCTTAGTCCTACGTATGTACTTAAGGATAGTTTTAACGACTATCTAATGCTTCTCACCTGGGTCAGATTGAAATTTGCTTGTGACGTTCAACGCATGTGAGACGTCAAGCCGAGTGCATACCATAACATACATGATGGATCCTATCGTTGAGGCATAAGGTACTCCTTTCACTCGTAGTCTCTCCTCTTGTGTTCTTGGACACTCAAATTTAGAAAGGTTAATCCCGTGAGATATTGGGAGATAACTTTTGCTTCACTATTGAAGGTTAAATCTAGCCAAAACCATATCTATGTATTTACTTTGAGAAAGACCTAACAACCTTTGTGATCTATCTCGGTATATCTTTATACCAAGTATAAAAGCTATTTCTCTAAGGTCTTTCACGGAGAACTTCTTTGACAACCATGACTTCACCATTTGAAGAAAAGGAACATCGTTTCCTATCAGTAATATGTCATCAACATATTATACAAGGAAAACGATCGCACTCCCACTAACCTCTTTATATACATTGGGCTCATTAGCGTTTGACACAAAACTAATTTCTTGGATTATCTCGTCAAACCTAATATTCCAACTCCTTGATGCTTTTTTAAGTCCATAAATGGACTTCAGAAACTTGCATACCTTCGAGCCATCCTTGGATGTAAAACCTTTGGGTTGTGCCATATACATATTTCTATCTAGGTTCCCGTTAAGGTACACATTTTCACATCCATTTTCCAGATCTCATAATCGTAATGAGCGGTGATAGCAAGGAGTATCCTGAGAGACTTTAGCATGGACACCGGTGAAAAGGTTTCATCATAGTCAATGCTTTCTTTTTGACTGTAACCTTTTACAACCAACCTTGCTTTATAGGTAATTACATTACCGTCCATGTCAGCTTTCTTCTTGAAAACCCACTTGCATCTTATGGGCTTAATCCCACTTGGAGCATCAATCATGCTCCAAACTTGATTTTCATACATAGAGTCCATCTCTTACCTCATGGCTGTAAACCATTTGTAAGACTTTAAGCCTTCCATTACCTCCTTGTAAGTCTTAGGCTCATCATCTTCCATAAGGAAGAGATGTTTATCATCAATGATGAGAAACTTGTATCACTCATGAGCGATTGGAGCCCAACCTAACCTACGCAATGTCGGTGTTATAATAGGCTATTTCATGCTTACACTTTCTTTTATAACAAGTGTAAGAATAATCAGTTGATTGTTTGTTTGATCTTCTTAAGTGCCTAACTTAATATTACTTCCACTAGCTTTTACAAGTATATGCTCCTTCTTGAGGAATTGAGCATTTCTAGAAAAAAGGACTTTTTGTTCTTTGGGATCATAAAAGGTATAACCCATAGTCTCCTTAGGGTAACCTATAAACAGACACCTATCAGACTTTGCACCCAACTTATCTGAACTTATCCGCTTTACAAAAGCATGACATTGATCGTAAGGTTTTGACTCTATTTATTTTGAGGGCTTATAGTTAGTAATGGTGCCAAAAACTTGTTCCCCACCTTTCTATCGATAAGATAAAAGTTCAAAATATGAACAGGTGTTGTCAATACCGCTTATTTAATAGAAAAATGGTAACCACTGCAAGTATACAGTTTCGATGTAGTTTTAAAAGATATCGATCCCACAGGGAAGGAATTCGGTTTTAAAGACCAACTAGAGTTACGGGGTAAACAAAAATAAATAATTTTTATTATTGTTGGGTTGGTTGGGATATGATGGTAAATAAATAGATAAATGTATAAATAGATTAGAGTAGAAGAAATCGGTATAGATTAACCCTATGAACAAGTATAGCAAAGAAAACATGCAAATTCATCAAAGATATTACGTACACTAGACTACTTTAACAGATTCAGTTCTAGACACTCAGATATTCAATTATTCACCGCAGAGCAACAACACATGAAATGACTTTTCAAAATTTGGTGCAAACGAATTAAGATGATTATATAAACCTGGATAACAATAGTATTATGCTTAGTACGGGTCGCTCTCACATAGCCATATGACGCAAGTTACCATTCCAAAAATGTTAGCTCACTAAACAGCATTATAATCACAGATCCAATGATTATACACAATCTTGTTAACCCCGAAATCACTCTTAAAGTTAACTCAAAAGCATATAACTTGATTAATATAAAAGACTTAACACGAAATGCACAATATGATACATAGACATATCATAAACTTTGAAATAGAAAGTATAAGTAGTAAACAAAGCAAAGTTGTAAGGTATGCAAGTGAAAGCTAAAGTTGATCAAACCGTATCCACTCTTTAATGGGAGTCGTCAATTCCAGTAATTCCCGCGTTTGCTTTGAATTCAGTCTCGACTCGTACAGAACCACCGCTAGAATGTTATTCTTTGTGAATATTGAATAAATGAATATTGAAGAATGAAAACTTTTATTAATAAGTGATTTGCAATTACACTTATAAAACAATCACTCGAATATGTAGAGAAATCTAGTGATCGAAATAAGGTTCGAATTACTTATACATTTTCTCGCTAACTTAGAACGAAGCGAAATCTACACGATTTTCCCTCTAAAACTATGTATGCACGTATACCACACTACACACCATATACCATATGCCACACCCACACCACGAAATTATGGAGTTTGGATCCCTATTTATAGAGTACGAAGGGTTGCATCTGTTCAGACGAAGGGTCGAGTCCATTGGCAAAGAGTTGCACCGCTTCATTGTGATTGGTTGAATTGGTTTGATCTCATCTAGAATGGAAAGGCATTTTTTCATGATTGGTTAACTTCCAAAAGGTGTCTTTTCATCTGACAGTTGATGGCGGTTGATTGTTCTTATCCAGCGGTTGAAAGAAGAGAAGATGTGACAAAAAAACTGTCAAGGTCGTGTCCACGAATGTATGTCGCAATCGTGAATACTTGGTTGGAAACTTTCTATTGTGAAGGTTAACAATTCACGACCGTGATATATGTGTCACGATCATGACATGCCTTTTTCACATGATTCTTCTTTGCGATTTCTACCGATCTTTGACATCTTCAATCCTTTGCCAATTCCTTAAGTTCCACGCATCTTTTTGCACATTTTTCACTCTTTTTGCATAGATTTCCAACTTTAATCATTTTACTTCCAAGATTTACCTAGAACTTGCATTTGCATAAAAAACAACTACATACCACGTGAAATATTTTATATAAAGTATAAAATGACTTAAACCATAATGTTTAATGATTGAAAATAACATGATTATAAGTGTAAATATACACTTATCAGACATCCCCAAACTCTCAGGTGAGAAAGAGTTGGTTTCTTACCATTCCAAAATTAGTATGGTGTTTGATCAATTGATTTAGAGGGTACTCTTTTTAGAATATAAATTGTGCTCTTAAGTGCATAACCCCAAAAGGATATATTGAGTTCATCTTGGCTCATCGTGGACCAAACAATATCGAGTAGGGTTCGATTTCTCCTTTTTGACACTCCATTGTGTTGTGGTGTATAAGGAGGTGTCCACTGGGATAAAATACTATTATCCATTAGATCGAATGATCTTGATACTTTTCCCAAGCTATTTCTCTACTTCAATTCTGAAATCTTTGAATTTCTCAAAACTTTTAGACTTGTGCCTCATAAGGTACATATAACCATATCACGAGTAATCATCAATAAAGGTTATGAAGTAGACAAAACCCTCATGTGTCTTAACACTCATTAGACCACATACATCGGAATGTATTATTTCCAAGGTACTAGTGGCATGTTGACCCTTTCCTTTGAAAGGTTTCTTAGTCATATAGTTTTGCACGCCCCACAGGATTCCCATTCCATTGGGCCCAAGTCACCACATTTGTGTAACTTAGTCTAGCGAGTCTCATTTATATGGCCTAGATGATAATGCCATAAGTATGAGGATTTCTCACTATCTAATCTCAACTTCTTAACAATGTTCATATTTGGAATTTCAGTTTTAGTATCTAGAACATAAATTCCATCAATAGATATTCCACAAGCATAAAGAACATTATTGCGTCGAATTTGACAATTATTATTAGAAAATAAAGTCAAATCCCCCTATTGCTAAATGTGCAATAGAAATAATATTCTTAGTGACAGTAAGAATATAACAGTAATTGTTCAAAACTAAAACTGGGCCATTAGGTAAATGAAGGCTATATGTCCTTACAACTGTCATAGCAACCCGTGCTCCATTTCCAACTTTAGGTCTAATTCCCTCTTGGCAAGCCTCCTACTATTCTACAACCCCTGCATAGAAGTACAGATTTGAGTACCACAACTAGTATCCAATACCCATGTGGAGTCATAGGGAACTGTAGAGAAACTCTTTATCATAAACATACTTGAAGTAGATGCCTCACCTGGCTTCTTCTTCACTTGTTCACAAATCTAAGCTCTTAACTCGCGTTTCATTTCAGCACTTTTCATGAGTCTTCTCTTGACCTTGAAAGCCCTAGACTTTCTTGTCTTTCGATACTCAGCAACAAGTTGATTTTCAAGTTTAATTCTAAACTGTATATCATATTGTTTAAACAAGTCTACCATCTCGAAAAAATTACAATAATCACTGATGCCATAGAAATCCATTTTGAAACCATCGTACCTATGCGGTAGACCTTTCAATACAATCTGTTTCAAGACATCCTTGTCATAAGTAACTCCCATTTTCCTTAACTATTCAGAGTTATCGTAAATAGTCATGGCAAACTCAACTGCTCAGGTGTTAGCCCCTAGACTTGCAGATATTATGAATTTTTCGGGTTCATCCTGTTGTTTAATCAAGACAGTATTTGAACATGTAACGTTGCAAGGAGGAATTTTAAAACTTAAAATTAACCTAAAGGATCTCCTAAGCATGCCATGATTGATATAATCTAAGTTAAAATGTTCCAGAGATTCTGATAAGTTTATAAAACTTATAAAAGAAACCTAACATCTAAGTTTAGAACCAGTTGATGTGTGCTTCTCTTTCCTTTTGAGTGCAGCGTTCCCTTAGAGCAATTCGGTAGAACTTCATTAGCACGAGCCTCCAAACAAGGATAGCCTCTATGATTGATCCACACTGATCTTCATTGACCAAAACCTCGTTGAGGTAGAACCTGTTAGTAGACAACAGCTGCTAGATCGCTCGAAGACCAACCCGAATATAGAAATTGAGAAGGCTCACTCCAAAATAGAAAGAGCCTTCTCAAGAATTCTTTGTTGTTTAGAGAAACTCGTGGAGGGTCTCACACAACTCACGAAGAAAGAGATGTCGAACTCAGAGAGTAAGGCTGAGCTGAAGTGTGGAAAAACACAATGTGGGATGGGAGGGGCAGCCACTCTAAACATCCCCTGCTTGTTTGGGGCCCACTCGCAATGGGAAAATTTCCCTTACTCCACTCCGTGCAATTTTCCCTATTTTCTCTTTATTCCCTTTAATTATTAATTTGGTCCAACCAATTATTAATTCTTTTAACGTATTTGACAAACAAATATTCTTGGCATAAACCTAATCTATAGGTTCTTTACTTAGTCCTGTAAAGACTCAAAGTGTGTGACCTCATAGGATCCCTAACTATAGAGCCGATAGAGGTTAACCTAAACTTGGCTTCCCATCCAGGAACCTTTAGGCTCAGTGTTCCGGACCGATATGGAACCCGATAGCTCTAGACAATCAAATGAGCTTTCTAGCAAAGGAGTATGATCCCTCGATACTTGAAATGTCACGTTCCTTTATCTTGATCCGATTCTGCAGTAGTAACCAATACAATACACTCCTTCCATTATGTTAAGTACCATCAAGTTTATTGATCTCAGATTAAGTGTCAACTCATGTAATAGCCGTAGCTATCCTGGAATTAGACTTGTTCACGAAGAACACCACTCACCATTACGTATCAAGATTGACTAGAAATCCATTCTATCAATCTTACACTGTGATTAGTGGTTTATGAGTGTATCACTTCAATAAGGGGCCCCAAGGTACATCTCCCATTATATCACTATATCAGGAGCGATGGATCCCATCTTGACTACTCGGCTTACCAACATATGATCATCACTATACCCGTAATCACCCGTATCATCCTGATCACTAGGGTACGAATAAGTATGACCCAAAGTATATCAACTCCTACATAAGGTAACTAGTATCTCAGGTTTGAGGGTACTTGTACTGGGCTACTAGGCAAACAAATGTTATATGTCCCTACAGTTGTTGCAGCAACCCATGCTCCATTTCCAATTCTTAGGTCCATTTCCCTCTTTGCAAGCCTCATACTATTCCGCAATCCCTGCATAGAAGTACAAATATGAGTACCACAACCAGTATCCAATACCCATGTAAACTCATAGGGAACTGTAGAGAAACTCTCTATCATGAACATACCTGAAGTAGAAGCCTCACTTGGCTTCTTCTTCACTTATTCAGAAATCAGAGCTTTGCAATCACGTTTCCAATGTCTGGGCCTTCCTCACATGAAACATGTTCCTTTGGGCTTCTCCTTTTCAATAACCACATTTTTAACCTTCCTGTTGATGGTTTTTAAACCTTTACATTTAACGCAAGTTTTACTTGCCAAGGTACCTGTTCCTCAAGCCCTCAGACCTTCTTCAAAACTTCTAAGTTTCTTGATAAACTCAGATGTCTTGCTGGTCGTTCTTGACATAAGATAATCTTTCCCAAAAGGTGAATATTCATCAAACAGACTTTCTATCATAAGCTATATGTTATGCTTAGAATTTATCTTGATTCCTACCTGAGCCAATTTCCTTGAATACTGAAAGTATTCTATGCATTGCTCAATGGCTAGGATCCCATAATCTCTCCCAAAGTTCCAAAGGAATCTCAATATTTCATTCCATTCAACTATCATACCCTCACGAAATCCTCTAAGATGAGTCTGCATGGATTTTAGGTCCATACTTGTGAGCATGGTCCGCCCCGACCTAATGATGATAAATTACCAAATTTTTTATGTGTCATATAAATTATTTTCGAATCCTGACTTTGAGATATAAAAGGTAACTGGATGACCCGACACCGTTAATTAGTTAAACTCATTTTGTTTTCTTGCTAATTTCCTTTTGTTTGGTAGTATGTTACGTTAAAGCATATTATAATATATATATATATATATATATATATATATATATATATATATATATATAGAATTCATATATAATATAATATATTAATATTATATATTTGTAATGTGTTAGAAAAATAAAAGTGATTTTGGAATGTTTCAAGTTTTAAATTTCCTTTATTTTATTTTTTTTTGTTAGATTGATAAAAAAGAAGGAAAAGAATTAATTAATGATAAGAGAGGTTTGATTAGATAGGATTTGTTAAATGACCACGTTTTTTTGCAAAATTAAGTAAAAAAATAAAAAACAAACATAATAAAAAAGTTAAAAAAGAAAATGAATAGTTAATTAGTGAAAGTGGAAGTTGCACGGTTTTTAGGAATAATGAAGGTGAGTGGGCAGTTAATTAGAATGAGGAAGTGGACGGTTTTTATTTGGATTGGTTTTGAGAAATATAAAGCTGAGTTTGAGCAGCACAGGAGAGGGAGGGGATTTTTTTTAAAGAAAATTAGAGAGTATTTTCAAAGGTTTTTCAAGTTGGAATCATTGTTCGATCTTCGACCTCTACTCATTCATTTTTAATTTCTTTGTAAAATCATCTTTAGTTTCTTCTAGTAGCTTTTACAAAAAATGGGTCTTACTTCGATTGTCTAATCAATCTCAAAGTCAGATTCGGCCGTAATCCTGAACATTACGAAAATAGGTAAACCTGAAGGGTAATATTTTTTTTTATACTTGACATTTTGTTTTGTTTCATTTTATCATCCATATTATTTTGTATTTATAACCATTTTGATGTTTTATTTAAGTTTTGCAAGGTGATTAATTATTTTCTCATGAAGATAGAATTTGAGATTTGACTTAATCTCGAAATTGATACCGGATGCAAATTTCTTTATCTTAAATTACATATTTCTTAGATCTTTGTAATTAGGCAGTTGCAATTTCTTTATTTTTCCGCCTTTATTTTCATGCTTTGTATGCCTGCGTTGCTTTATTTTTTTTGCGTTTTTAGGCTTAAATTGGAATTGTCGTAAAACGGTTTAAATGACATAATACGTGTGAAATTAATTATTTTGAACTGGGTAGATTAAAAAAGGTTTATAATAAGTTGTAGATTCTTTTTATAAGATGATCCATATTTATTCAAGATATGTGACAATGGAATTATTTGTAGATCTATTGATGATATTAGTTTTTAATTAATGTTAAGTCATTGTCATGATAGTATCTAGGAGAACATCATGGGTCGATGAAGATAGCAGCCAATGTGTTGGGAAGTGGTTTCTATTGGCTGAGCCTTTTTAAAGATGCTAGAAGTTATTTCGAGAGATGTGATGGTTGTCAAAGAACAGAAAATATAAGTTGTAAGAATGAAGTGCCTAAGAAAATCTTAGAAATTGAATTATATGATGTTTGGGGTATAGATTCATGGGATAATTTTTAGTCTCAAATAGGAACAAACACATCTTAGCAGTGGATTATGTTTCAAAATGGGTTGAATCTAGTGCTAGTGCCACTAATGATTCAAATGTGGTTACAAAATTCTTGAAGCAATTATTTAGTCAATTTAGAGTTCCTAGAATATCAATAGCGGTGAAGGTTCACACTATATCAATAAATCTTTTGAAAATATGATGAAGAGATATGGGGTGTTTCACAAAGTTGCTATGCTTTATCAACATCAAACTAGTGGAAAATTGAAGATATCTAATAGAGAAATGAATTCTTGAGAAGAAGATATCTAACTCTAGGAAAGATTGGTTAAATAAGTTGACTGACGCTTTATGGACATATAAAACAGCTTTCAAGACACCTATTAGGATGACACCATATAAATTGGTTTGTGGAAAAGCTTTCCATTTGCCACAAGAATTAGAATATAAAGCTTTATTGGTTTTGAGGTCTTTCAATTTTGATTTAACTCAAGCGAGTGAAAATAGGAATTTGGATCTAAATGCGCTAGAAGAACTATGAATTTCTTCGTACAACAATGCAAGAATTTATAAAGAAAAAACAAAGCATTGGCATGATACAAAGTCAAGGGAAAAGACTTTCAAAATTAGTGACAAAATTTTAGTCTATAATTCTAAACTTCATTTATTTCATGGAAAATTAAAATCAAGATGGAGAGGGCATTTCGTAGTCACATTCATATTTGAAAATGGTGCATTGGAGTTGCAAAAAAGGATAATGAACTTTTTCATGTGAATGGCCAAAGATGAAAATTATATATGAAGAACAATGTTAAAAATTGAGATATCGATATTCAACACTTAAACCCAGAAAAATAATTTTAAGGTATGCTATTTGTATTCTATTTTTTATCTTTAAATTTGTTTGTAGTAGGTAAAAGAAAGAAAAATAAGAAAAAAATTTATAAGCTAATCGCGAATGTGACAATTTCTCGTGAGCGTGGGACGAAAACATTTTGTTTGTGATTTAGGCTAATACACGATCACAATACCCTAATGGCGATTGCGGACCAAATATTTTCAACACATGTCTGACCCGAATTAACTCACAAGTCTCATATGAAAATCCCCAATAACAGCTAGTTAATGGTAATATCTTGATTTACACTTGTTGGAAACCCTTTTCTTGCACAATAACTTCAAGTTATCACCCTAATAGCCATATTTTCACCCACGAGTAATAACTTTTCACTTATTTGTTGTATTATTAAAAGGAAAAGCCGCCAGTAGGTAGCCGCCGGTTACTGTGGGCGGCTAGTCACTATGCATGGGACCCATTGCTACTATACAATATTATGCAGTACTATGCATTACTATGCGCGGGTCCTTATGTTTTTTATTATTTATGGTTTGTGCCATTGAGTTTTCCTATAAATAGGTATCATTTTTCTTTATTCATTACACCTCAGAGATAAGAAAAAATCTCTTTCAAATTCTCTCTCTAAGTTCTTAGTTAGTCGGTATTCCGGTGATAGTATTCTACACTTAGTTGAGTTCGCCCAACGTCTGTTGTTGTATCCTGGGAGACAGTTTGCCATACAAAGGGGGAAATCTGTCTTAAGGAGATCGACTCGAGCCTCAACAGAACTCTCTTGTTCCAAGTAAAAAGGTTTATATCGGTATTTTGATATTTTATATTTGGTATTTATTATAATATTTTTATCTCTACGATTTCCATATATTGTTGTAATTCAAGTTACTAATATTTCATTTTGTTGTATTCTCTCTCT
>CATIWQ010242325.1:0-11102 GCA_949673415.1 Euphorbia schlechtendalii
AAAAATTGAAAAAATATTATTTAAATAAGATATGGTGAATTTATTTACATAATACATTAAATAAATAAAGTAAATACTTAATTTAAAACTAAGTAAAAGTTTTATATAGATATTATAAAAGAAATATAATACAAATGTGTATCAAATAAGTGTTGTAGTCGAGTGGTAGACATAATAGATAACAAGCTGAAGGTCCTGAGTTCGATTCCTGCCTATTGCAAAAAATTTAAAAAAATCATTTTTAACAAGTATAAAGTGAACCGGCCGGTCCGGTCCGGTTTTCAAAACCATGATAATAACAATGTAAAAATATCATAAATAATAATAAAATTGTCAAACTTTGTGGGTTTTACGCATTTAAGCCTCAACATTTTCAACTCAACATATTTAAATTTCTCACTTTTGTAAATGACATATTGAAGTTATGTATAACAAGACAAGTAACTACCAACAAGCTTGTTAGGATAAAGATACACTTAAAGAATAAATTATTAATGGAAGTCAATTTTAGATCACTCTGCTTAATTGTCCAAAAAAATTAATCACGTCAAATAATAAACCATAACTTTTTAATAAAATATAATATACAAATGAAAACGTAATACGTAAGATGATCATATCACAAGGAAAATTTTCAAGCAATTTCCAACAACAACTCTTCATGCTGATGCATCAATAGAAGTTACAAGTCTAAGATTTAACTTGAATTTCAAGGCATTTTCTTTTAAAATTCTTGCCGCGTTGCTTCTAAAATTTTTTATCATATGAAAATAAAGGTACCACATTTACATTTAAAAAACACGAGTCTCATCTAACTTTATTATACCCCTGGTTTGGAACCAACATTTTTGAGCAATTGAAATCATTTTATGTAAAAAACAATAAAATATGAATTCAAATTGAATTCTTTCAAATTAGAGTTCCAACCATAACATGTCCTTAATTAATTACAACATCAATTTTGTTGTATTGTAAAGTGCTTTTGTAGTCCAATGGCAATTACAAACTCATAATTTCATTTTATGATCATCTACTGCACCCCACCTCTCCCTTTTCTGACTAATAACCCCACTGCCCTCTTAAATTTCCTAATAAATTGAAAGGTTTTTGTGTAATTTATTGGCGATAAATATAATTGTGATGCAACTACAAAGTTGCCAAGAATCAGCAGTTGCTAGTTTTTACATCAGACAAGAGGAGGATACTGATTAGCTTGCTCACGCACCCTTTTCTTGTATTCTATTTCTACAGCATCATGCATTCAAACCCAAGGGATAATATAACGGTACAAGGTAAAAATCAATAGTACAGAACCATTGTGAACAGAAGACAAAAGCACTAGAATTTCAAGTGGCAAAAGTTTCACTTGTTTTCAGAAAAATGGAATGGCACAAGTACAAGGTAAACATTAGATGAACGCAGACTGTAAGCAATTAAACTATGACCCAGAAAGAAAAGAAAATTGGGATTGTTTATCTATTAGCTAACACAATGCTAAAACGTTCTGCTGTTCAATTTTTTCAAACAAAAAGAGCAATCAAACTTTTGCTACAATGTCTCGCTTAATAAATGTCAATACCCAATATTTTTATTTCCTCCCAAAAATCCTTAGATTCAATTGCAAAAAAAAAAAAAGAAAAAAGAAAAAGACTTATCACTCTGGGAGAGTACAGAGCTTTGCTTAAATCATAACAGCATCCAAACACTGCTTTTAGCATCCCACCCACCGAACATGTACAATTTAGACCCTAAAACAACATAACAGTCATAATAAGAGGCATCACCATAACACTCCCAAAACTGAAGGACAGGACGCAATGACTAGATAGAGTTGTCAATATACTTCCATGCAGAAGAGAGATCTATATAATATAATCCCCTCTCATTGTCGTAAGAAAGCATAGCAAATACATATATTTTATCGAAGGTTTATGCCAATGTATCAGCCTTATCGGTCGGAATGACGTACTAAAGAGAATTAAGACCATTGAGCCTCTGACGGCATCCATCCCTGCTGGCATTCATTAAGGTAACGAAAACCGAGTTTAAAATATAGCTATTCACTTGTTAGATACGACAACCAGCTCATTAGTACTATATAATTTTAGAACTTACATGGGTTGGTGTCAATGTATCAGCCTCATTGTCCCATGAGACCACAGCCCGCGTTCATTTCCGCTGTCATTCATTAGCCATTAGTTTAAAATTCAAAGAAAAAGATAGGTTGAAATGCTGAAAATTAAGGTAAAGAAAACCGAGTTATGCATGATAATATAGCCACTCACTTGTTAAACACGAGAACTAGCTAATATAAAAATTACAAATTAGTTTGCATAGAATAAAAGTTATATAGAAAATTACCGGAATACGAGAATGGTATCCAAAACAAACGAGAAACCGAATCATAACATAATGCACTAGTGTAATACCAGTTAACTTCATTAACCAGGTAAGAAGTAAATAATGTACTGTAATTACATAAATGAAACCTCAACAGTAGACAGAGCTTGATGAAAAATAAATATAAGGATTTTGTTCCTATATATAAGACTATTATCTAAATGTCGAGGAATTTCAAATTATGCATTTCAACCAGTCAGACAACGAAAAAAGGTGTAATTAAATTTGTTAAGCTGCCTATGTAAGAGATATCCCAGTTTCAATGGACAAACCTAACAGAATGCATCAATTGGGTCCAGATTGGAATCTTGTATGCTTATGTAACATTTTTCGAGAAATAACTGAGTAAGTAGATAGATCCGATCACAAGAGTAAACATAGAACCACACCATATCTAATTAAGAATCCAACTTTGCCAATCACCAAATGGCTCATCACATCATCTTTCTAAAATAGAACTTTGAGACAATGTCAAAGCATAAGATTAAGATCGTAACCTTCATATCTGTTCCATAACGAAAATTGACAAATCAAAACTAGAAACCAATACTGAAAAAATCACTCAGATCGAAGAAAGATGCACAGAAGCAAACGATGGGAAAGCCAATCAGTTGTTTTTAAATAGTAAGGAGGAATTGAAGTGAAAATGAACAATAACATAACACTTCATGAGATGGACTTGCACAACTGTTCTCTCCGAGAGCAAACACAATATAAGTCTACTACTACAACGATCAGGTCTATTTAACTTACTTTCTATTACTATGGGAGTCGAAATAATTAATTGATCATAGCTAGTGTTTTTTTACTATGGTGTTTATATATATATATATCAAAGTATAAATTCTTAAAAAAAAATTCTTAAACATAACATTTATCCGTGTTGGTAATTTTTATTAAACAGTGAATTCAGTAAGATGTATACTATAAATTTCTTCGTGCATTATAATTTTTTTTTCAAAATTTATAGATAAATTCAATTTTTATTGGAGTTCAATTAATAGTTTTAACGGGTCCATAAATTTTTTTAATATTTTTATACTATTTTTAAAAAAAATTGTGGGTCCAAGGACCCCACTTGTGGATGAGTGGCTTCGCCACTGATCATAGCTCTTCAAACTAGTATGCCTTTACGCTCGGTCGAGCAACAAATATACGCCTAAAATACCAACATCGTGATTAGAATGATCTGAATGAAGGACCTTATGCTGCACTGTGTTGTGTATCCTAGTTTCAATAGCCATGAATTGGCACATAAATCTCAACTCTAAACGCAGAGTTCGATTGTCAACATAATAAAGCATTCCCAACAAAAGAATCCAACTCTGCCGATCAACAAATGGCTCATCATATCATCTTTCTGTAACAACACTCAAACACATTAGAAGATGAAGATCATAACCCTAAGTCGTGATCCATAAAGCAACACCAACGAATAACAAAACTTGGAAAAACAAAACGCCCAATTCTCCCAAATTAAAACTAAAAAATAATTCAGCATTCATAAAACAAGAAAAACCACTCAGATCCGAGAAAAACCAGAGGCAGGGATTTAAAGGAAAGCTTCAAAGTTAGAACAACATATATTACCTTGAAATTAAATGAGAGGACTGATGCAACGAACGATCATATATAGAATTGGATGGCAGAGACGAGAAAAGGAATCCGATAAGTCGCGCAGAAGCTTGGGGCAGCGGTGTTCAAAAACTGAACCTAACCATAATAATTTATTGAATCAATGAAATTAGGTATTTTTGGTTTGATTTTCGGTTTAAAAGATATCGGTTATACATTTTATAGATTTTCAATTTATTACACGAGTTCGATTTTCATTGAAAAATAACTGATATAATCAAATCAACATATAAATTTTAATATTCATTAAAAATTAGTTACATATAACATATATTTTTACTTTAAATATTTTAACTTAAAACTATTATCTTCATTATATATATATTAAATATATTCTCATTATTTCTCGTGTTTTTAAGGATTATATTTATATTGTCTCCCTTTACTTTAAATTTTTAGTTATTAATTATATATGTACACTCTCGGTACATAACGTGTAGTTTGTAAATTATGAGTATGTAATTTATTTAACTATTTCAACTTGATGTTATTGTAATTTCTTTATAATTTATTAGAAAAGTGAGATATAAAATATCAATTTATAATATATAATAAAAGTATTTTTCGATAACGCGATTAAATTTTAAAAATTAAAAAATAAATAGTTCGGTAAAATAAACCGGATCAATTGAGCAAAATAATTTTGTTTGATTCGATTATTTTTTTATGTCGATTCTATTTTACTTTCATGAGGTGTTCAGTTTTCTGTGTAATAGGTTCGGTTCGATTATTCAACCGAACCAATCGATGAACATCCCTAGCTGAAGGAGGTTCAGTTTTATAGTATCGACTATCGAGTAGCCGTAAATCGTTCAACATTTGTGGTCATATGCCTAAAATCGGTGAGTAGGCCTTGTTAAAGCGACGACTCACAAGAAAAACTAGGATGTAAATGGGATGGATTCAGTGCAAGTGGTTCGTCCCTCACTCTCAATTAATGTTTTACGGGGTTTGGTTTTAGGATTACCCATTTAATGTTTTGAGACTTTTTCACATTCATTCCTCACCCGGACAGGTTTGGGTGATTTTCGACTAATTCCCACCCTAAATATGATGCATACACTTGCTTACCTCTCGCATACAGTGTAATCATTCCACCCAATTTTCATAGTAAATCTATAAATTTTATATATAAAAATTGATTCTTTATCATTCTAACACATAAATTAAAGTGTACGAAAAAATGTACTAAAAAAAAGTACTAAAAAAATTGTAAACTTTTTTATCGTTTGGTTTGAAGAATTAAATTGACCAACCACAGTTAATTATAATATCATTATCTTTATTGTTTTTATCAACAAATTTAAGTATACAATTGAGATTTTTTAAAAATAAATTATATATGTATTTACATTAATAACTTATATTTTTCAAGGATTTATTCGAGGGCGATGCGGTTGTCCAACGGTGTAGGGATAGTTCGATCCGTTCATGTTTTTTTCACGGGGTAAAATTTTACCCAAACCCTATCCACGATAAAGAAATTTTTTGATTTTTTCTCACACCTATTGGCTCGTATCTCAAAATTTTCCAGTATTTCCCTCCTGTTGATAACCCCATAATACATATTTTAAAAAATGTAAAACACCAACAAACCAGTTACAACACCATCTTTTTTTTTTCTTTTTTATTCATTTATCTCGTAAACTACTAATTATTAAAAGATGTCGCTTCAAAATAATTTATTCATCTTTAATTGTTCATAAATCTCATAATCTGAGATGTCACTTTAAAATACTTTATTCATCTTGTTTTTATTTTTGAAATTGTGTTAGTAATCGATATCATGTAAGAAATTATAACAAAATTAGGTGTCGACTATAACGACTTTATATTTAAGTGTGATAAATAGTTTACCCATTCAAATTGGTAAAAAATAACATGTTCCACTAAAAATTGAGGAAAATTATATTAAAGACTAGGTCGAAAGGATTGGATCCTTGCATGCTTAACATATATCTCAAAAAATAAATATAATAATAGAAAAGTAAAAATATAAATTTAATTTTGAAACACATGATAAATATGCAAGAATCAGATATTTTAAACCTGATCTTTAATATAATTTTTTCAAAATTTACAAATATAAATAAATTAACCACTCAAAGCTGACATGACAGCTGAGGTGTTAAAATTTAACTTTTTAAGTGGACTCGCAAATTTACTTCTCTCCTATATTCTCTTTATTTTTCCGGGAATTATAATAGGGATAGAGTTTTGAGGATTTTTTCACTGCATGAATGACATGTGTTTCATAAATCATTAAAATAATACTCCTTTCATTTTAAAATATTGTTTTTAGATTGTTTGTCAATACTAAGATAACATTAGTTAAAGTTAAAAAATATTTATTTATCCTGTGACTTTTATTAATCTTAAAGTTGATTGGATACTTTATTTCTTTTGTCATTTTCAATGTGCATTAAATAAGGGTAAAATGAATACAATTTTTAAAAATATGCATTAGAATCCTAAAACGAGAATTATTTTAAATCTTTTTAAAAATCCTAAAATGATAATTATTTTAAAATGATGAAATATAAATAAATAACATCAAATAATTATAAGACACGTATTAGAACCTGGTCCTTACATAATTTCTCCCAATTTTATCTCAACCCGTCTTCCCTGCAATAACCGTAGATTCTCCATCCCCGGCGTAAAAAACATTCCACTTTCCCTTCTCGTGAACCAATTCTCAACTCACAACCCCATATTCTCTAGTTTCCTCCACCGTCACCTAGCTCTGTACTTTCTTCTTTTTCTTCTTTATACTAAACTTGATTTGACCCAAATTCACCCAGCTAACTTTACTAACATTAGCAATCAAGATCATGACAAGTAGAAATGATAATCCAAATTCATCATTACATTCATACAACTAATCTAGTACACTTGAAAGAATGAGTAATAAAATTGAATTAAGATATATACTATGATTCCTTTGGGGCACTTCAAGCTCAAATTCAACAATCCGCATCTGATTCCCTTTGATTATATAGGAAAAATATACCCCTTTGCTTATTCTCTTTTTGTTTAGCAAAATTCTCATCTGAATTTATCGGAAAACCCCATCTTCTTCCTCCCGATCTTCCCCGCTGTCGTCGCCATCAATATCGGCGGTTAATAAAAAAGAATGACCGGATAAGGAAGAAAAAAAGATGAAGAAGATGAGAAATTTAAAGGGATTCTTGGTGATGAAGGGAATTGAGAAGGAGGGTAGAGGATTTCCTCCATGGCTGAGAAAGGTTTTCAATTTTCAGAGGGAGAAACGAAAAGTTGGATTGAAGAAATGGGTGGTTGTTGGACTTCAACTCACCTTGTTTTGGAATAAATTAATTACTTTTTTTTTTTTTTTTTAACCAGTAATTCTATATTAAGACATATTTTTTTTACATCGTTGATATTATGAAATTTTCACCCCTTACCTTATTTTCATCATATGGTAAAAATCTAAATGGGTGTCAATTAAGTTGGTGTCAATATACAAAGGGGTCAAAATAAAATACATTAAAAAAAATGCTTTTTTAAATAGATTTATACACGTGTCATGTTTTTATTTGTCTTACGTTTTCAAAATGATACTTTCATCCCCGAGTGAGATACACTCTCCAGCAGCAGCCGATCCCGTTTTAGTGGATTAAGTTATTCACTTTTACAAAGTTTGAGGTGCATGGTTTGAATGGTACATAAAATTTTCTATCAACTTAAAGATGCAAATTGTATATTAAGTATTATTTTTAATAAAATAAATCATACTTTATCTTTTATCACAATCAAATCAATCATGTGGCAAGGGACAGAGTTATGGAAAATTTAATTTTAAAGTACCATAGATTTACCATAGTTTGGTAAAACTACGAGAGATGTTTTTAGATTTTCTATAGTTTCAGTAAAATCATCGTATAATTTTGCTATTATTCTCCTTCTGTTTACTAAAAAAATTTCAAATTGATTTACTTGAGACAGTTTTATTTTAACTCAATCACATCAATTTGAAGCAATAAGCACGATGACTTATTAATAATTTTGCTACCAAATTATGATAAACTAATTCTGTAAAATTATATAAAAATAATCTAATTTAGATCTATTGTAGAGTCACAGACTCGTGTCCTTGGGGCCGGTGATTGCAGCTTTAACTTAAGAACAAGAAAATGAGATATTAACTCATCAGGGGAAGCCAATGACTTCAAAAGAATTGAGCATACGAGGGACAGCAAAATAAACTGCAGTAGCATAAGACTTCACTGTTGTTTTGAACTGCTATAGACAAAGAGTAAACATATCAACAAAAAGTTAAAACCCAAATTTGTAGAGCTGAAATGTCAGTTCAATCATGCAGTCACAATTACCCAATTCAAACAATTTCCATCGAAAGCTAATTTAGAATCACACAATTGTGATGCAACTACAAAGTTGCCAAGAACCAGCAGTTGCTAGTTTTAACATCAGACAAGAGGAGGATACTGCTTCGCTTGCTGACGCACCCTTTTCTTGTATTCTACAGCATCCTGCATTCAAACCAATTCGTTCATTCAAATAAACAGCAAGGGATAATATAATGGTACAAGGTGATAATCCATAGTACAAAATCATTGTGAACAACCACAAAAGCACTAGAATTTCAAAGGTAAGATGCATGCAGACTGAAAGCATTAAAACTGTGACACGGAAAGAAAAGAAAATTCTGAAGGGAAAAAAGCAGACTGAAAGCATTAAACATATGAACCAGAGATGAAAGAATATTCTAAAGGGAAAATGCAGACTGAAAGAATTTTCACAAAACAACTCCAATTGTCGTTTATATACTAGTTAATGCAATGCTAAAACGTTCTGCTGTTTAATTTTTTCAAACTAAAAGAGAAATCAAACTATTGCTATGAAGTCTCAATAGTTAATACATGTAAATAGAGCCATCAGATACCACACAGAGACCTGCATCAAGAGCATAATGGCTACAAATCAAATATGTGCATTGGGTTGGTACAAAAGACAACCTAAGAAGTGGGCTTACCTGGATAAAGAGATGATAACCTTCAGTTTGTGCAGGATCAGCAGGATTAGGCTGATCCAAAAGGTCCTGAATCCCAACCAAAATTTGCTTCACTGTTATGGCAGGTCTCCATCCCTACATTCACACAACAATGTTACTTTGGTCCAACACAGTATCATCAACACGTGATATAAACCCCTCAACAATGATTTTAACAAGTTACTTACACTATCCTCATTCAGTATTGAGAGGCAAACAGTTCCAGAAGGGTACACATTAGGATGGAAGAAACCTTGTGGAAATTTACATTTAGGTGGCTTGCTCGGATAATCTTCACTGAAATGGAGAGTCAGAGGAAAGAAACCACCCTCCCAATCAGTCTACAATAACACGAAAAAATAGTCAATAAACGAAGGAAGAATCAGCACATAATTTTATCCCTATATCTTCCACTTTGGAACCAATATATAGTTATCATACATAAAAGCTTCTGAGTTTAAACCTAGCATTTATCTCAAATATCATTGAACTTTCACTTGGTCATTTTCTTTCCTTTCTACCCTGCAACAGGAACAACTAGATCAATATATAATGTGCCTACACAAGGGCAATCCTCCTGCAAACTGATATTGTTGTGAATTATGGATCAGAAAATTGCCAGCGACACTTTCTAGTCCGTAAATTGGTACATAAATTGTGCTGCACAAAAAGCACATTAATACTAGTTCAACCTTGAAACTGAGAGGTCAAGAATCGATATGGTGGAAGAGGTAATCAACTGAACGAAAATAAGCATAAGCATTGTAACCAAGTCGAGCATCCTAAGAATTCAGCAAAATCATATTGTTTTGTTCCATGAATATTAGTAACTATCAAAACATGGAAAACTAAGATGTTAAGAAAGACCCTATAACTGTAATCCACATGGTTACCACCATAGAAGCAGAGAAAACTGCATTTTGCCATCTGAATATGAACATAACATGCATGATAATAATGGTCACTGGTTTCAATTTACCGAAGGAGTTGTCAATCTCGAAAAAAATTATGGTAGTAAATAGCAGATAAGTAACAAAAGGAGATACTTAACAGACACATAAGTGCTACAATCAGAAAGTATCTACTGATATGCACGCTATAATAGAAGCCAGCCCTACTGCTTTCTTCTACATTCACCAATCCCTTCAATTAAATTGTGGAATTGCCATCAAAATTAGAACAACATATAATAGTGTTTCAATTTTTCGAGGAACAGACTATTGCCTAGTTTTACAAATCGTATAAAAACAGCAATCGACAGAAACATAGAATAAGATACAAGGGGCATACTCACACCAGATTTTCCAGGAATAGTGCAATGCCACACCATCAAATTCACTGTCCCATCTGCCAAGGTTTCCGGCTTTGCTACAAAACCCTAACGCAACCAAATTTAAAATCACAAATCAAAACTGACAACCCCAAACAAGAACAGAAAACAGGATAATCTACAAGGAAGACAGATTAAAGATAATAATGGAAACACCAAAACACAAACCGAAAGGATCAAAATTACAAAAACGAAAGACCCAACATTAAAGAATCTAAGAAGAAAAAACGAACATGAGGATGGTTTTTCCGCCAAGCCTTTCTCTCCTCAGCAAGGCGACCTCTCGCTATGCCACC
The DNA here is from genome assembly GCA_949673415.1 of Euphorbia schlechtendalii. NCBI lineage: Eukaryota > Viridiplantae > Streptophyta > Magnoliopsida > Malpighiales > Euphorbiaceae > Euphorbia > Euphorbia schlechtendalii. The sequence goes on from CATIWQ010242325.1 coordinate 10,697, forward strand.
AGACATTTCTCTCTGTCTCTAAAGCTCTGTAGAAATGGCGGCCTGTCTCTCCGCACAAGGGGTTTTAAAGAACAAAACAAAAGCAAGGAAACTGAAATTTCTCTTTTAACAAATACGTGTTTATTTTCCTTTTTCTAATATAAAGAGATTTTATTTTCCAAAATTACCCCAAATTGCGGCTTTACAATATACCTGTTCGCGGGCCGGCTCGAGCCCGCTTCCATGGGCAGGGCTTGGACACACATTTTTTTAAAAAACTCGGCCCGAGCCCGAGCCCGTCAAAGCCCGAAGATTTATGGACCGGGCTTGGTTTTTATATAAATACCCGAGCCCGGCCCGACGAATAATTTTATATATTTATTATATATTTATACATTAAATTTATTATTATTTTAAGATTTTATAT
>CATIWQ010242336.1:0-20264 GCA_949673415.1 Euphorbia schlechtendalii
AAATTTAAATTTATTGTCGTATTATAAGTGACATTAATTTGACGTTAGTACATTTAAGAAATTACATTATGTGATCTTTACGTATCATATTTTGTTATTTGTAGTCTTATGCAAGGAGCGAAAGTTTCACGCAGTCCGAGATTACTGAGGTGTTAGACATTTTCGCTTCTTATATGTTGACTCATCTATTGAATAGTTAGTTTGTTTTAATTTTGAAGTGTTAGGAGGACTAAATGTATCAAAATATATATGTAATATATTGTGTAATCCATTAGAATTTGTTGTTTCATTTTTATTTTGAGAAATGTAATGGAGTTTTGAGAAATATATATTTGTACATTTTAAGTTTTTTTACAGTTAAGAGAAATGGAAACAGCTGAAAATAATTTAAAAAAAAATAATTGGTACTCAATTGCGGACGGTTCTCTTAAAAGAACCGTTCGCAATACTCACAATGCGGACGGTTTTCTTAAACAAACCATCCGCAATACTCACAATGCAGATGGTTTTCTTATAAGAACCGTCCACATTGTAAGTATTGCGGATGGTTCTTTTAAGAGAACCGTCCGAAATACACGTATTCTGGACGGTTCAAAACCGTCCGTATTGCTTCTGACCAATGGCGTCGAGGCTTATACGGACGGTTCATAACCGTCCGGAATAGCCCAACAAAACCGTCCCTAAAAGCCATTTCTGCACTAGTGTAGCCAGTTCTTATCTCATCCTCTAGAGATTGGTGACTTTCGAGTTGCTGCGATACTGGACTGGTGCAAAACTAATCCGAGATATCATATAGCATGGTCATTCATGGTGGATTTGTTGCTCATGTTAAAGTTCATATGCGAAGTAGGTAGTGTGGCCCCTTTTTGACTCATCTTCATCATCACCAGCCTCTTTAAGGGGGCTTCACCCATGGTTGTCGAACTCGTAGAGAGCTTTCTACGTATAGACGCTATGAAGGCTGACCCTAGCCTGATCGGAGACCACTTCACACTGCTAGAGGTAATCTTAAAAACTTTCCCTCTATCCCTTAACTCATATGTAGCTAGTATTGATGCAAAAGTGCAGGTTTGGCTCTTAGAGAAGTGTAAGGTCTCTATTACAACGAGAGAGGACTCTATACTGTTGATCATTATAGGCTGACTGTTCATGATTGGATACACATCATGAGAGGATGCACAGATAACCAGATCCATTGGGTTTGGCCCTAGTGGAAGGTTATTAACTTTGCTACCCACGTCTATACTTACAACATTTAGCTTCTCGGCCTACATGGCATCAATTCCCATTCTCTGGCATGGCTTTGTCAGCAGTATGAGAAGACTCAATGAGTGACTAGTGATTATTTCCCTACTCATGCCCCTAGCTAGGACCATAGATTGCCTGACCATATCCTTGAGAAATGGGCCCGACAAACTTCCTTCGCTACGTTGGACCATACCCACTGAGAGATCATAGAGACTGACCGCTACTACGAGGGATGGTTATAGGAGATTTGGGGGCTCAAAACCTAAACAAGTGGGATGAGGCTACTCTATAGTGGAGGAATGCCAAGGAGAGCTTGCAGTAGAGAAGGAGAAGCTGCTAATACCTGTTGATTCAATAAGAAAGCAAATATAGCCTTTTTTCTCTACATGTTGGATGTTTTATTTTGATGCATACTTATTAGCTTTTTATTTATCAATTGGGATGTATGCAACATTAATTCAGACTGCCATGAATTAATTACAATATTATGTTACTAGCGATGCTTTTTCATCACGGCACATGAGCACTCAAAATAAATATACTCATAAGATTTAGCAATAATGATCTTTTTACTAAAAAAAATTAAGTGAAGTACAAAAGTTCATGATACAAGATATTCAATGACCTAAACCCTATCTCAAAAAATCATTTCTGTTTTCTAATTAGCATCTCACTGTCTTCTCTCATCCTAGTTTTTCCAAAGCACCCTTTTTGGGTTTTCCTTTTGACGGACTAATCATCAAAAGAATACCCTAATTTTTGCTCAGTGGTATGAAGTAAGACAGTTGACAGGCTTGCTGCATAATTTCTTTTCATTTCATGGTGCTTTTTAAAATTTAATTCTTTTTCTAAACGTGATAGCGTTTAAACTGGTCTTGATTGATTGGATTCACAAACTCATTCATATCCATGTCCATCACTTTTACCACTCCTTTGCTAGGAACCTTCTTGATCACAAACAAGCCTTCCCATATTGGACCTCCACATAGAGTTGATATTGGAGGGTTTCAACTACTTTAAGATAAACTCCCCCGCTTTCAAAAGCTGCTTCTAATGCTTGACTTTGCTATTTTAAGTTCTCACCATGCGTTACTGATACATATGAAGGTGATTTAGATCTTTCAAGCAATGCTCATCAATCATGTTCAATTACTCAAATCTAGCTCTTTCTCAATCAGAATCTTTCAGCTTGGCTTCCATAGCTACTCTTAGAGATCTTCCTTTGGTTTCTACTAGAAGGATAAATTCCATCCTTTAGACTAAGGAGAAAGGAGTCTGGTCTGTTGGAGTGCGCATACTAGTTCTGTACCCCCAAAGCGTAAACAAAAGCTTATATACCAATCTTGTTAAGTGATCACCATCTTGGATAAGATCTTCTTGATTGACTTATTTACTACTTCCACTACTCCGTTGGCTTGGGGTCTATAGGGAGAAGAGCAATAATTCTCAATGCCATATTTCTCAATCAAATCAATTGTTACCCCTCAAAACTTAACTCCCTTTTCAGACACAATATGGTGAGGCATCCCATAGCGCTCAATCATTTGCTCTCAATGAACTTGGCCATTTTCTTAGCGGTTATATTGGTGTAAGATTCAGCCTCTACCCACTTTGAGAAGTAGTCAATTGCGATGATGATATACTGATGACCATTAATTGAAGAGGGCCATATCTCACCAATAATATCAATCCACCATACCTAGAATGGCTAACAAGTTAAAAGATTTGGAAGATCTAACGGAGGAAAATTATTTAAATCCCTATAGATTTAGTATTCATGGTATTTCTTTGTCTCAAAGATGCAATCGACTATCATGGTGGTCCAAAACTAACCTTTCCACTTTATTTTGTTTGCTAAGGCCAAGCCATTATTAGAGTTGCTTCTTTTTCTAGAAAAATTCATCAAAGAAGTAGACCGTCACTAGTGTGCTTAAAGAGATAATCACCAATAATTCTAAACCAAGCAACACGAAGGGATAACTATTTCGGGTCTGTTGCCCCTAGAGGGGACTCACCATTGATAAGTGTATAATTACACTTATTATCATAACATTTTTAGTCATTAAACATATAGTTTTGTTTCATTTTATACTTCCTATAAAAGATTTCACGTGGTATTTATGCAAATGCAGAAACTAGGTAAATCATGGAAGTAAAATGAACAAAAGTGGAATTCTATGGAAAAAGAGTAAAAAGGTGCAAAAAGATGCGTGGAACTTAAGGAATTGGCAAAGGATTGAAGATGTCAAAGATTGGTAGAAATCGCAAAGAGGAATCATATGAAAAAGGCTTCTCACGATCATAACACATATATCGTGGTCGCGACTTGTTAACCTTTACAATAGAAAGTTGCCAACCAAGTATTCACAGTCGCAACATTCATTCACGATCGTGACCTTGATGGTTTTTTGTCAACTCTTCTCTTCTTTCAACCATCAGATAAGAATGATCAACCACCATCAACCTCCATAAACTACCAACCAAAAAGACACCTTTTGGAAGTTAACCAATCATGAAAAGGTGCCTTTCCATTGTGGATGAGGATGAATCTTTGCATCCAATCATATTAAAGCAATGCAACTCTTCACCAATGGACATGACTCCTTGTTTGGATAGATGTAACCCTTCACACTCTATAAATAGGGTTCAAAACTTAAGAATTTCGCAATCGCGACCAGTGCGATTTGTACATTAGTTATTGCCGTAATAGATATATTTTAATGGTTATATTTGATATATATTCGTTGAAAAAGTAATTAATACCCTATTTCTATATAAATAACCACTTTTCCCAGTTTGTTTTCACAATAACTCTTTTTCACAAACTCAATCCTTTGCAAAAGTAAGTTTTCTCTATTTTCCAAATCAAACACAATTCTTTCTTTCTTGAATTCAATGGGTCCTAAGAAGTCTATACCAACTAAAGGGAAGAACAAGTTGGTCAACCAACAAAATAAGTATAGATGCCCTTTTCCAATCTATAGTGAAGAAGAAGTTGAAAGATACTTGATAATCAAGAACTTTGATTTTCATGGTACGAATTTCTATGATCTTACTTTTGCTATTGATGCTGGGATTAATGCGAAAGTAGAGGAGTATTTTTCGCTGTTTGGAATATGCATTTTCCTTTTATTGAGGACTGGGTCCTCGAATTCTTGGTTACTGTTGCGGAAGATGGGAACTTTATGAAAAGGAAATTCAGGAATGAAGGAGAAGAATATAAGTTTACTTTGATGGATTTAATCAAATGGTTTGGTTTTGGAGGAACATATGAGGAGATTGAAAAAGATGAAGATTATGATTTAACGGATGTTTGGACTGAGTTAACGGGATTGGATCGATACGATGTCAAAAACTCATCCAACAAAAACATTTGGAGTAATAGCCTTCTCTACCTTCACAAGTTTATTTCTCAAAGTATTTTCTTCCTACACGAAACTACTAAAGTGTCAATGAAAGATTTGGTAATATTGGAGTGCAAAATTTCACAATTATGGCCAAAGTTTCCAATGTATATTTTGGAGTCCATCACTAGTCTGACTACACACAAAAAGGCTAGAGTTGGAGATGCAAATACGATTTGCGAAATTATTTTGGGTGCGAAGAACCAACTACCATATCAATATAGTCCAAGAGAGAAATTTAACTTTATGGGAGGAGTATATATGAAGAGAGCAGGATTGGTCAAAGAAGACAAAGGAAAATTTATGTTTCTACCATATGGAGTAAGGGTAAGGAAGCTTAGACCGATAGATGGATCTACTTCTCGAGAAAATAAAAATGATGAAGATAATGAAGAAGTCCAAATTGGAAGTAGTGGATCAAGACAAGCCTCCAAGAGTACACAAGATACTTGGAGAGGAAAGTTCGTGAAAGATGTCAACCAAGCATCCTAGACATTGCCTCCATACAGCAAGATGTTTGTTAACAAACAAAATCCAACATTTCATTGAACCGCAAGTTGAACACATACTTCAAAAAGCAGAATTTGGAAATCTCACCGAGTCCTCCAAATTCATGTTCAAATGTATAAAACGGGTTCAAATTCTTTTTCTTTTATTTATTTTCTTTTCAGTTGTGTGTGATTAAGTTTAAAATTTCAATTTTAATAAAGCCTTCCACAATGAAGACATTGTGTTCTTTAGTGTGGGGGAGTATTTGTAAAAAAATTCCCAAAATCCAAAAAAATTAAATAATATGAAAAAATTGAAGAATTTGAAAATTTTTCTTGATCTTTGTGTTATTTATACATTATCCATACCTATATAGTATACTAACATATGTTTCAAGGTTATTTTGAGTGTTAGGTATTTCAAGTTTGATGTTAGTGCATATTTCGAACAAAGTGTTTCAAGTATGACCATACGTTGAGAGTGTGAGCATTTTCGCACAACATTTCGCATTTGGCAAGGATGAGTTGTGAGTAATATTCAAAGCAACATTCCATGTAAGTTTTGATATATATTTCAATGCAACATGAATTAGTATAATGCTACCGATAAGTTTAAGTGGAGTAATATCTAGTAGTGTTCTTACTATGAGTTTTATATGCTATTCTCGAATAAGTCCTATAAGTATTGAGTGTGTTTAAAGTGTTGGGAAACTGTAGCCATAATAGTTTGAAAGTAATCAATAAAGAATGAGGGTATTAAGAGTGAAAAATCAAAAGAAAGAGAGGATAACCAATGAGTTATGCAAAAGGTGAGGAATGGTACAGAGCAGAAATTGCAACCATTCAATGAGTGAAAAAAGAAAAAGTAGCATAGCATGAAAAATGGGTGTAAAGTACAAAGTACTTCAAAAAACATATGCTTAAAAGAAAAAAATGAGAGAAAGTGGTATGGAGCATAAAATGTAACCACTAGAAAAAGGGGAGAGTGGTATGGACCATAAAATGCAACCACTAAGAGTGTTTTTAGCATCCTAGGTTACCTAAAAATGCCTTGAGATTAAACTTTCTAAAGTGTGCTCCTTTTGTCATTTATACTTTATACTATACTTGAGAGAAGGAAATTTTTGAGTAAGCATATAACACTTATATGAAGACGCTATTCGGTTGACCCTCTATTAAGAGCAAAGGTATGCAACTAGACTATATAAATTACATATTACTAATTTGTGGGAAATTTCGAACTTTTACTTGAAGTTTTTGCAACGTGGGATTGTGGTACTCACTACAATAGTGTTTTGCCAAATGAGGTATGAACTAGAATACTAATTTATACACTTCTGTTATTTTTACCTTGAGGACAAGGAAAAAGTTAAGTGTGGGGGTGTGATAAGTGTATAATTACACTTATTATCATGACATTTTCAATCATTAAACATATAGTTTTGTTTCATTTTATACTTCATATAAAAGATTTCACATGGTATGTAGTTATTTTTTATGCAAATGCAGAAACTAGGTAAATCTTGGAAGTAAAATGAACAAAAGTGGAATTCTATGGAAAAAAAGTGAAAAAGGTGCAAAAATATGTGTGGAACATAAGGAATTGGCAAAGGGTCGAAGATGTCAAAGATCCGTAGAAATCGCAAAGAGGAATCATGTGAAAAAGGCATGTCACAATCGTGGCACATATATCACGATCACGACTTGTTAACCTTCACAGCAGAAAGTTGCCAACCAAGTATTCACGGTCATGACATACATTCATAGTTGCGACCTTGACATTTTTTTGTCAACTCTTCTCTTCTTTCAACTGCCATCAACTACCAACCGAAAAGACACCTTTTAGAAGTCAACCAATCATGAAAAGGTGCCTTTCCATTGTGGATGAGGATGAATCTTTACATCCAATCATATTGAAGTGATGCAAAACTTTGCCAATGGACAGACTCTTTGTTTGGATAGACGCAACCTTTCGTACTCTATAAATAGGTTCCTAACCTAGTCAATTTCGTGATGTATGTGTTGTGCATGTGGTGCATGGTTATAGCATGTTTAGAAGGCATTGAATGATAGTGTGCATGTATAGATAGAGAGTGTAATATCTAGATTTCTCTACGTTCAAAGTCTTAGCGAGAAAAATGTACAAGTGATTTGATTCCTATTTCGATCACTATATTTCTGCACAAATTCGAGCGTTTATTGTATGAGTGTGATTGAAAAGCATTTATTAATAAAAAATTTCCATTCTTCAACATTCTTTTATTCGAAATTCACAAAGAATAGCATCCTAGCAAAGGTTTTGTACGAGTTGAGACCAGATTCAAAGTAGAAGTAGGAATTAAAGAGTGGATACGGTTTGATCAACTTTAGCTTTCACTTGCATACCTTACAACTTTACTTTGTTTTCTTCTTATACTTTCTATTTTAAATTTTATGGTATGTCTATGTGTTATAACGAGTAATTCGTTTTACATCATTTATATTAATCAAGTTATATGCTTTCTAGTTAACTTTAAGAGTGATTTTGGGGTTAACAAAATTGCGTATGATCATTGGATCTATGATTATAGCATTTTTTAGTGAGCCAACATTTTTGGAGTGGTAACTTGCTAAATATGGCTATGTGAGAGCGACTCGTACTAAGCATAGTAATATAGTTATCCAGGTTTTTATAAGTGTTATAATTCGTTTAGCCTAGATTTAGAAAAGTCATCTCATGTGTTGCTCTGTGATGAATTATTGAATATTAGGGCATCTAGAACCTTATTTGTTGAAGTTATCTAGTGTACAAAATATTCTTGATGATTTTGCATGTATTTCTCTATTAAACTTGTTCATAGGAATATCTCTATATTTTACATGTTCTCTAGTCTGTTCATGTATCTATCCATTCATCCGTCTATCATCCAAACCCCTCCAATATAAATTTCATATTTTCATTTACCCCATAACTCTTGTTGGTCTTTAGAATCGAATTCCTTCCCTATGGGATCGATATATTTTAAAACTACATCGAAACTGTATCCTTGTAGTGGTCACCATTTTTCTATTTTGATAAGTGGTATTGACAACACCTGTTCGTATTTTGAACTTTTATCTTATTGGTAGAAAAGTGGGGAACAAAGTTTTTGGCTTCATCATCGAATATATGCCCTCTAAATTAGTAAAGTCAAAACCTTGCGATCAACCATCTTAGATCAACTAGACTATATCCTAATACCAGCATTTCCCATCCATGCTAATAGCGATCGATATGGCGTGATAATAGAATAGCGCTCTTGACAATTGAATGAACATGAGTCTGATGGGTTGGGATGGGGGTCATTCCCACATAGAGGTTGAGGTAGCCAAGGAATCTGCCATTTGATTTTTATCCTTGGGCACTTGGCAAAATAGAAACTTATTGAATTTTGCTGTCAACTTCCATACTACTTTAAGATATGGCCAAAGAGACTCTTCTTTAATTTCCCAATCTCTGATAACGTGCCAAATAACCAGAGCAGAATCACGACTTACAATGCAACAACAAGCTTGCATGCTAAAGAGGCACACCTCATACTCAGCACCATTATTGGTGATCGGAAATTCAAAGAGCTTAGAGAGTGGGATAACTTTATTTTGTAGCATCACTAAGATGACTCTAAGACCTGCCCCTCGATAGTTTATTGTTCCATCAAAGAACATATTCAACTCTTCATTCACTGATTCAACAGCCGTAAGCTGCTGATCTAGAAAATCTAAGTTCTAAACATAGTCGGAGTCTACGGATTGATTGGCAAGACATTTTGCTATTGCTTAGCCCTTGATCACCTACTTATTGATGTATTCAATATCAAATTTAGAGAGAAGAAGTAACCAGCAGGAGAGCTTGCTAGCTAATGTCAAAGATGGGCAATGATACTTCATTGGGTTAATTTTAGCCATTGCTAAAATTTTGTAAGACTAGAAGTAGTGCCTAAGCTTCTTAGGCTCTGTTCTTTTCAACTTATTCAACAACCAATTCACTTCAGTTTAGTTCAGTTTTAGCTTCTAATCAGTTTCAATTAAATTTCAATTTATATATTATTGTAAATATGATTAAAGTAATAGTAAATATATATTATTAAAATGAGAAAAGAAAAGAAAAATATTAATCATAAATGAAATAAATAGTAAGTAATAAAAATTATTTAAGAATATTATTAATAATATGTTAAAATTTGATTGCTTATTATTGTTAATAACGAATAATTTTGTTTGATAACAAATAAATAGACAAAATAAATAATTTATAAAGTATTAAAAGCATACGCATTACAATATAATTGAGAGATATTACAATATTATAATTCGTAGTTAGGTTAATTTTTCTAATTCAATTCTTAATATTTATTATTAACTTAATTACATTTTTTATTTTGTAGTCTTTTTAATTAAAATACATTTGTCCCAAAATAATATTACAAAGTGTGATTTTTGTTAATACCAAAAAAGTTAAGGATCCAACTAAATATCATAATAAAATTTAATGAAACAAAAATGCAATATTATAAAGGTACAAGGTAATGTTGCTATTATTGATATAAATAATTATTATTCAATTAAGTTTTGTTATTTTCAATTTCTGAATAATAAGTTTCAATTTAGTTTTGGCATGTTCAATTTCAGTTCAGTTTCAGTTGGTTCAGTTTTAATTCAATTCAGTTCAGTTGTAGTTGAATGAACAGAGCCTTGATGAGAGAAACCATTATCACGCATGTCTTCTCAAAAATCATGTATCGGCTTTAATACACGAGAAGCTTCTTACTTAGATAATACATTACATGCTCACGCTTATCATCTTACTCTTGAACAAACATTTCCCCTACTAAAGACTCTTCAATTACCAGGTGGAGGATGAGAGGCTTGTAGGAGTCGATGGTTTAAGGACTGGTGGATTAATCAAATAAGTCTTGATTCTATCAAAGGCCTGAAATTAATCATTCTACACTATTAGCTGCTACTTCTTCAACAAATTGAATATTTTCTCGCAAATGGTAGTTAATCGGGGTAATGAAATAACTAGTATACTGAAGCGACCCTAGAAATGATCTCACTTCTTTCTCTGTTCTAGGAGTTGGCATGTCGCGGATAGCCTTCATCTTATCCAGATCCAACTCTAACCCCCTTTGGCTCACCACATTCCCTAGAAGTTTTCCAGACGTTACACCAAAGACACATTTCTTCAGGTCGAGGTGCAAGTTGTACCTCTCTATTCTTGTGAGAAAGTGATTTAGCAATTCAGGATGCTCTTCTCGAGTTGCAGATTAGATGAGTATGTCATCGTTATAAACTTTGACCTCCTTATGAATCATATCATGAAGAAAAGATGTCACAGCTCACTAGCAAGTTACGCCAGTGCTTCTCAACCCGAATGGAATGACGTTGTAGTAGTACACTCCCCATTCGGTTATGAAAGCAATTTCAACTTTATCGATAATGTCCATGAGAATCAGGTTATGGCTTAAGAACGCATCCATGAAAGAATACATCATGACCCTTGATGCGTTGTCCACCAATACATCTATGTGTGGCAACGAGAAATCATCCTTCGGTAATGCCTTGTTGAGATCTCTGAAATCTACAAAGACCCTAACTTTACCATTACTCTTAGCTACGGGGAAAATATTTACTAGCCATGTTGGATATTTGACAACCTCAAGGAACTTAGGTTCTAGTTACTTTGCCACTTCTAATTTAACCTTAACTGCCCCATCCAGACATAGTCGATGCAATTTTTGCTTCACTAGCATTAATTTCATATCATTCAGAATTAGGTGCTCTATGATCCCTCTATTGATACCCGGCATATCTTCATATGACCAAGCGAAAGTGCTCATGTAACGCATAAGCATGTTTTTAATCTCTCTCTTTTCACTAAGGCATAAATCATTGGATTTAGTTACCATTTTACCCAAGTTAATTTTATGTAAACAGACATCGTGAATAACAAAGACATTATGAGTGAATTGACATGAAGGTATGGTGTCGTTAGGTAAAACATAAAATAATTAAGCATAGTCTGAGTTTTTCATTCCATAAAATGCCTTAAAGGTAGAGTTATTTACGTCAAACACGCTAGTGATATTAAGAATTACATCATCTTCTTTTTCATCCTCCACATGCGGAGGGTATTCTTTGGCAGCATCCTCTTGAGTAGCCCTTAGATCTACATTTGGTGGAACTGGCAGCTAGGCTAGCTAAGCAACAATCCTTGGAGTAGCAACGGCAGGTGGCGTCTATTTTACTGCAACAAACACTAGAGTAGCGACAATTAGAGGATTTAGAGGATAAATGAGGGGACCACCTAGAGGAGTTGTAGTAAATGCACGAGTGGCTGGATGAGCAATCAGAGTCTTACCCAATCGAGGATCAAAGGAGGAGCCTTCACCAATGTTACCCTTTTTTGCATCCTCCACCATAGCTTTGGTGAGCTTTTGGATAGTGATAGCGATGGGGCCTCCTTTAGTTTGCACTCCTTTCCATCTCTTCCTCATAAGAATGGCTAAAGACTTGGTGAGGGAATCAACAGTAGATTCTATATCCCCATCCATGGGATTGGGAGGATTGTTATTAATTTCTACCCTGGAAGTTTCATCAATCTCATCTACTTCTATGACTGCTTTCCCTTTCTCATTGTCATTAGCGGGAAGAGGAGAGATAAGAGCTTCCTCACAAGGCCCTTCTTGGCCTAGCATGCAATAGTTCTCATAGCTGAAAATGTCATTGAAAATCTCGAATCTTGGCCACATCTGGTCCTCATGCTCCACTAGCTCTAACTATCCCTTATTCAGTGCTTACTCACGATCACATAAACTCATCATATTATAGAAAATAGGCCTTTTGTGTTTGTAGACCTTTTTGCGAGGGTGGATAAAGCCTACTCCAAAATGGGGGATAAGAGGTTTAGGGTCTATTACCTCTAGAATTCCTTGATGGTGCTTTCCTAGCCCCTTCCCTAGAGTAGTATATCCAAAGTGCTTGATCAATTTCCCATGCTTTGGTAGAAATGGAGATATTCAGTTAGGAATTTCTTCTTTCCTTTGTTCATAATGGCTACTCAAAATCTAGATTCTTTTTCTTCAAATGTTGTAGTAGCTAGCATAGATTCTTTATCGGCCTCAATGGTGATAACCTTTCCATGATGGTATAGCTTGATTTTCTGTTGGAGGGTGGAAGGAACAACACCAATGGAGTGAATCCATGGCCTACCCAAAAGAAGAGAGTAGGTGGCCGGGATATCTAGAACAGTGAACACTACTAGTGTTTTCACTTTCCCCACTATCCCTTCTGCTTCAAACACTCGACTACCCCCCTCTTAGTGTCATCGTAGGGTTAGATGATTATAGTAGATTTTGCTATCATTGACTCATTAAGGCCCAAATGAGGAAGGACCTTTAGAGTGTAAAGATTTAGAGGAAAACCATCATCCACCATGACGTGGGGGATCATCCGGTAAAAGATCCAAACCCAAATGAAGAGGGCCTTATTGTGCCTATGAAATTCTGCAAACAAATCAGACCAATCGAAGCTTATCACACTAGGCTTCTCCCTTAAAGGAAAACCTTAGCCTATAATGGCACACACATCTCAAAGATTGAAGTAGTCAGAGTTGCGTCCATTTTAAGCATTTTTTGAATGAGGCCTCTACAGTGGGTAATCGCCAAATACTAAACTTGATTAGCTAGGTGATCAACCTCTAATGGTGCTTCATCAAACAGGGATGGCTGAGGATTATCGAAGGTAAACTTCGTGTCCCTCTCTTGCTTCCTTACCCTTACATGTTCGGGTTCATGGTGTTGATGCACCCAGCCACTTCTAGTCACTCGCAAGACCCCTTCTTTTAGCACTCTTATTTCAGTGGTGGATTGAAATGGGTAGCTAGGAATCTGATGTAACATCGAAATGACTTTCAACTCATAATTATCCATCAAACAGGTCAAGGCTCACCACACCCACCTCTTCTTCTCTTATCACGGACTTCTTCTTCTTTCCAAACTTCAATACATAGTTATTAAAGTCAATCCCAATAGGTAGATCACTTCGAACCCCATCCTAGGCTTAGCCTCCTCCTTTGAGATCTCGGTGAGGTTGTACATGAATTAACCATTTCATAAAATGAACCATCCTCAACCATCGACTTTTGGACCATAGAATGAACCCTCAGGTTAGATTGTAATAGCATTTCAAAAATAAAGTTAGAAGGGAGGCTAGACCTGATCACATTAACCCAGTATCTCCTTGCTAAAATCATGCGCTCTATTCTTTCATATTTCTGAAAGACTTTGGTATAGCTCTCAAAATCATCTAACTTCAAATGATGGCAATAACTTGGGAGCAAACCTCCGATAAGAAAGCCAACTTCCATTTTGAAGCCTAAGCTTGGGTGAAGCAACACCTTAAGAGCCATCCACCTTCCATAATATTCATTGAAGGTTTCACCATATCTCTGCTTGCAACTGTGCTACTCATGCATGCCAATACATGGATTTTCACTACAGACATTATTGAGATAGTACTTCCCCATTTTGCATCTTATTACCAAGCAAGCTCATAAACCAATCATATATCATTCCAGCTAGAGATTACATGAATAAGGTAACAAAAACTCAGTTAGAATGACCTTGCACTTTCAGAATGGACTCATAACGGATGATATGTAATGTGGGGATCCTGCCCCATGATAAACAAGGATTTTGACCATTCTAAATGCGGCTTGGAGAACCTTGGGGGGAGAAGGAACCTTGTAGAGCTTGCCTCATCTTCTAATGCATCTATGAAGAAATTGAGTAGCAAACCAGTCCCCACCATCACTGTTACATTAACCACAAAACTGAATCTCACAATGTTACATTAAAAATAAACTATGTTAAATACGTGTTACCTCATTTGGCTAAGTTAAGATTTACTCTCCAACACTTAGCCAAATTTCTTGATTTTTCATCAAATGGGGTTCACCATACCGATAAACCACCTTAGAACATTGAACTGCTCCTTGGGCAAAGGTTTGAAGAATATGTCAGCATGTTGTTCCTCAGAAAGAACATACTCTAGTTTAACATCTCCCTTTAGCACATGATCCCTTATGAAGTGATGTCTTATATTTACATGCTTCATCCTACCATGTTGAACTGGATTTCTGGATAGGTCAATTGCGCTCTTTTTATCATACATAACTTCGAGACTCTTAGACTTTATACCATAATCTTCCAGTTGTTGCTTAATCCATAGCAACTATGCTACACAACTTCCTGCTGCCATGTACTCAGCTTCAGTTATCCTTAGTGCAACAAAATTTTGCTTCTTACTATACCAAGAGACAAAGCATTCTCCAAGAATATGACATCCCCCTATGGTGCTTTTCCTATCGAGCTTATCTCTGCCATAGTCAACATATGTGAATCCTTTAGGAATGAAATCAGTTTTGTTAGGATACCACAGACCTACATCAAGGGAACTTTGCAAATACCAAAGAATTCTCTTAATAGGTTACTAAGTAAGATTCTCTGGGGTCAGCTTGATAACGTGTGCAATAGCATACATCATATTTAACGTCATGCCTACTAGTAGTTAAATAAAGAAGAGAAATGATAATACCTCTATAGAACTTACTATCTACCAGTTTGCCAGCTTCAAACTTACTTAAGATGGTATCAGTAGCCATGGGAGTGGACATTGGCTTCGAATGCTCCATATTGAACTTCTTTAGGACTTCTTTGGCATACTTTTCTTGACTAATGAAGATTCCATCTTCACTCTGCTTAATTTGGAGTCTAAGGAAGAAATTGAGCTCTCCCATCATTGACATTTCAAACTTGCTCTTCATCTTCTTACTGAACTCTTTGCACAGCTTCTCATCAATTGCTCCAAAAATAATATCATTAACATAGATTTGGACTAGCAACTCATCTTCCTTTCTCGCCGAATAAACATAGTCATATCTGCTTTCCCTCTTTCATAGCCTTTGCTAATAAGGAAATTAGTTATCCTCTCATACTAAGCTCTTGGAGCTTGCTTCAATCCGTAGAGAGCTTTCTTCACTTTGAAGACATGCTCAAGATTCTTCAGATCTTCAATGCCTAGAGGCTGGCGAACATAAACTTCATCTTTAATTAATGCATTCAGGAATGCTCTCTTAACATCCATTTGAAATAATTTGAAGTTCATATGGGATGCGAAAGCACACAGGATTTGAATTTCTTTAAGCCGGGACTACAAGAGCATAAGTTTCATCATAATCTATGCCTTCTTAATGATTGTATCTTTGAGCAACAAGCATGGCCTTATTCCTGACAACAACGCCATCTTCATCAAGCTTGTTCTTGAAAACCCATTTGGTACCAATGATTGATTTTCCTTTGGGCTTTGAAACTAGATCCCAAACATCATTGCGCTTGAACTGATCCAGCTCCTCTTGCATCATGATCATCCAATAGTCATCTCCTTCTGCATCTTTGAACTTCTTAGGTTCAATCAAAGAGATGAAAGCTGGATGGCTCATCATCCTGCTGAATTAAACTCGCATCATAATAAGATTCTAAACATCATCAACAATGTTGTTGAGCGGATGATTGCAATGAGTTCTAATCTCCCTTGGTAGACTCGGATCAATAGCTAGAGGATCTATAATTAGTTGCTTAGGCGGAGGTTGATCATCTTCATCATTGAAGTTGATTGAACGATCATCATCTTCTTTGACTTCCTCAGCTTCTGGTTCTTGTGTTGGGTTGGGCAGTATAGAAAGTGGCATACTAAGTTGATTTGCTAGCTGGGTTACTCTTTCATCATCATCATCGGATGGACGTCTATATGCATTGTTAGTTTTATCAAATTCTACATGCACAGCCTCCTCTAATAGGATGGTTCTTTTGACATATATTCTATATGCCCTGTTGTTAGTTGAGTATCCCAAAAAGATGCCTTCATCAGCCTTTGGATCAAACTTACCTAGTTACTCCTTCGTGTTAAGAATAAAGCACCTACAGCCAAATGATCTAAGATAACCAATTTTAGGCTTATGCCCTCGCCAAAGCACATATGGTGTCTTCTTGAGAATTGAGTGAATTAATTCAAGATATAATAGGCTATGTTAATAACTTCTTCCCAACTGTACTTTGTTAGATTGTTATCACTCAACATGGATCGAGCCATCTTAACTATGGTTCTGTTCTTCCTTTCTACAACCCCATTTTGTTGAGTATAAGGAGCAGAAAAGTTATGCTCAATGCCATGTGCTGAATAGAATTCTTCAATTCACATCCATGATCACTTCGGATTCTACTGATTTTAGATCTTGTTTTGTTCATTATCCGATTATTGAATTTGACCAAAGATTCATATGTTTCGTCTTTACTACTCAGCAACACTATCCAAGTGAATCTCGTGAAGTCATCCATAACCACCAACAAAAATCTCTTACCACCCAAGCTCATAGGCTGAATTGGGATGAAAAGATTTAGGTGGTGGAGCTCCAATGGTCACTTAGTTACTAGGTGATTGATTGACCTAAATGAATTCTTAACTTTCTTAACGAGCTGGTAAGCTGAGCAAAGTTTATCCTTCTCGAAGCTGATACTGGGTAAACCCACAACTAGTTACTTTTTAGCCAGTTTTGATAGATTGTTCATATTTATATGACCCAACTGTTCACCACTTTCCTACTAATAAGTTTAATCAATAACGTTTCCAAAATCTCGTGAACTGTTGGCTATTAACTATGCCAAAGACTTGTTCACAAATAAATGTAGGTGTTGTCAATACCTCTTATCACATAAGAAAATGATGATAACTGCAAGTATACAGTTGTGATGTAGTTTTAAAAGATATCGAACCCACAGGGAAGGAGCTTTGTCTAAAGATCAACGGGGGAAAACAAAATAAAAGAAAATAAAAATAAATTAAAGATTTTTATGGATAGGAAGATTAGAATAAAAAGTTGAGTAAATATAGATGTGTAGATTAGAGACTCTAAATAAATAGATTTTCACTATGAACACGTATAGCAGAGAAAACATGCAAGATCAACGAGGATGTTACTACACACTAGACTAATCTAACAAACCGGTTCAACACACTCAGATGTTCAATAATTCACCGCAGAGCAACACATTAAATAACTTTTCTAAACCTAGTGCAAATGAGATAATACTTATTATATAAACCTAGATAACATCAATACTATGCTTAGTACGGGGTCGCTCTCACATAGCCACATTTAGCAATTGACCATTCCAAAAATGTTGGCTCACTAAACAGCATTATATCACATATCTAGTGATTATACACGATATTGTTAACCCCGAAACTACTCTTAAAATTAACTCCAATGCATATAACTTGATTAACATAAAAGACTTAGCACGAAATACGAAATATGACACATAGACATATCATAAACTTAAAAATAGAAAGTATAAGTAGAAAGAAAAGCAAAGTTGTAAGGTATGCAAGTGAAAGCTAAAGTTGATCAAACCGTATCCACTCTTTAATGGGAGTCATCAATTCTCGCAATTCCTGTGTCTGCTTTGAATTCAGTCTCGGCCCTTACAGAACCTACGCTAGGATGCTATTCTTTGTGAATATCGAACAAATGAATATTGAAGAACGAAAACTTTTATTGATAAGTGATTTGCAAGTACACTTATACAACAATCGCTCAAGAATATAGAGAAATCTAGTGATCAAAACAAGGATTCGAATCACTTAAACATTTTCTCGCTAACACTTAAGAACATAGCGAATCTAATTATACACACACTATATTTGCACTCTAATGCTTTCCTCTCTAGTGTTCCACACTATCCACCACTTGATGCATGAAATTTGTGAAGAATTAGAGCCCTATTTATAGAGTTTGAAGGGTTGCGTCTATCCAAAAAAAGAGTCACATCCATTGGTGAAAGATTGCATCTCTTCAATGTGATTGGTTGAGAGGCTTTGATTCAATCCACAATGGATAGGCACCTTTTCATGATTGGTTGACTCCTGATAAGTGTCTTTTCATTGGTAGTTGATGGCGGCTGATCATGCTTATCTAGCGGTTGGTAGCTAAGAAGATAATACTAGAAAACCGTCCATGTCGCGATAACGATATGTGATTTGCGATCGTGAACCTTTGATTGGAAGACTTCTGTTTCAAAAGTGAACAGGTCAGGAGCGCAAGGTATTGTCGAGACCGTGAATTGAGTTTTCTTTAGAAATCTCCTTGTAACTTCACCGATCTTTGACAGCTTCATTCTAAGCCAAATCTTTAAGTTCCACGCATCTTTTTGCACCTTTTTCACTCTTTTTTCATAGAATTCCATTTTAGATCATTTTACTCCCAAGATTTACCTAGTATCTGCATTTGCATGAAAAACAACTACATACCACGTGAAATCTTTTATATGAAGTATAAAAATGACTTAAACTATATTGTTTATTATGTTAAATTATAATGATAATAAATGTAATTATACACTTATCATACCCCCACACTTAACTTTTGCCTTGTCCTCAAGGTAAATTAAACAGAAGTGTATAAATTTGGTAAACAAGTCGTACCTTATTGGTAAAAGACTATTGCAGTGAGTACCACATTCCACGTTGCAAAAGATTTCAAGTAGAAGTTCAAAATTTCCCACAAATCAGTAATGTGCAATTTATATAGCTCAGTTGCGTACCTTTGTTCATAATGGAGAGTTAACCGAATCGCATCTTCATATAAGCATTATATGCATGGTCAAATATTACCTTCTCTTAAGCATAGTATAAAGTATAAAGGACATAGAAAGCACACTTTGATTAATTTCTCTCAAGGCATTTTTAAGTAACCTAGGATGCTAAAAACACTCATAGTGGTTGCATTTTATGCTCCATACCACTCTCCCCTTTTTTCAGTGATTGCATTTTATGCTCCATACCACACTCTCATTTTTTTCTTTTAAGCATATGTTTTTGAAGTACTTTGTACTTTGCACTCATTTTTCGTGCTATGCTTTCTTTTCTTTTTTCACTCAATGAATGGTTGCAGTTTCTGCTCCGTACCATTCCTCACCTTTTACATAACTCATTGGTTATCCTCTCTATCTTTTTATTTTTCATTAATACCCTCATCCTTTATTGATCAATGTCAGAGTATTATGGCTATAGTTTCCCTACACTTTAAACATACTCAATACTTATAGGACTTATTCGAGATTTGCATATAGAACTCATAGTAAGAATACCATTAGATATTACTCCACTTAAATTTATCGGAAGCATTAAACCAAAACTATATAACATATACTAATTCATGTTGCATTGAAATATAAATCAAAACTTACTTGGAATGTTGCTTTCGAATGTTACTCACCACTCATCCTTGCCAATTTGGCAAATGTTGTGCTACTAATGCTCAAATTTAACATGCGCTCAATTTTTGCACTAACATCAAACTTGTAAAACCTAACACTCACAATAACCTTAGACAATTGTTAGTAAAGTATAAGAAATGATAATGTATAAATTGAATGAAAATCAACAAAAAATTTTCAAGTTCTTCAAATTTTTTAATTTTATTCATTTTTTTGGATTTTACGGGATTTTTACAAATGCCCTCCACACTTAAAAAGCACAATGTCCTTATTGCGAGACATTTAATAAAAATCTAAGCTAAAACTAAAAACTAAACTAAAAATGATTAAAAATAGAAAAAGTTAAGAAAAGATAAAACTTGATCATTGTGAAGGAGAATCCGGTGGACTAGGAGTGAATTAACAATTTTGCCTTCTAAAGAATGAAAGTAATTTTCGAAGCATCAACTTATTACTCTTCTTTAAAATCTTCATGTCTCTCTTCATAACTCCAAGTTCTGCTTGGCAATTATCCAATTTTTGTTGCATGTTAAAGTGAAAACTAAAGTTGATCAAACCGTATCCACTCTTTAATGGTTCCAAAATCTCGTGAACTGTTGGCCAATTACTACGCCAAAAACTTGTTCACAAATAAATGTAGGTGTTGTCAATACCCCTTATCGCATAGAAAAATGATGATAACTGCAAGTATACAGTTGCGATGTAGTTTTAAAAGATATCGAACCCACAGGGAAGGAACCAGGTTTAAAGATAACTAGAGAAGCATAAAA
>CATIWQ010242353.1:0-10763 GCA_949673415.1 Euphorbia schlechtendalii
ATTTCGCCTACCTCTCCGGAGCTGCTGCAGACTTTATTTATGGAGAAAGTTACACAGTGCTTACAAAACTCTCACCTCACACCCAATTATCCCCGAGAATTTTTAGAGAAATTCTCTTAAAGAAAACCCTTAATAGATGTAATTAAAGGTGCAAAAATTACTAGACTTAATTTTTGCTTGACCCGCTTTTGATCTTCCTCTCTACTAATTTTTTCTCTAACTCTCCAAATGCTCTCAAGCTCTCAAATTTGTGATGATGATTTGCTTTGCAATTCATCCTATTTATAATAAAATGTTGAAGCATAGAGACAAAACAACTTTCGGTGATGGCTCCCAAAAAATCAACTTTCGGTGGCTTTCGGTTACTTTCGGTGGCTTTCGGTGATGGGCCCCGAAAAAACAACTTTCGGTGGTCGCACGTGTGAGTTTCATAACAATTGTTGTATAAGCAAAAGTCACCTTGAATGGCATAAAACTTTATTAAAAGAAAATTCATCATTATCAATTGTAGTTAAATTAGAAAACAAAAAGGAACAATAGCAATTATTGTGTTAGTATTGTACATTCTATTCTACAAGTGAGCAATCATTTTCACGAACTGATTTGGTAGCTCAAGTTGGCAGTCAAAGTTGGATTTTTATAAAGTTTCTTTATTACTATTACATTAGAAAATATAAATTTTATGTAAATATTTTAATGTATACCGATGGGATCCATAATGATACAAGGATAGTCAAAAAGAAAACCACGTGACAAAAAATAAACCACATGGCGAAAGATATGCTGAAAGTCTCAGCAATTTGTAAAATTCCCATAATTTGGACCCTTACACACAGAAATATGTATTTATAGGCCTCATTTATACAATTTTGGACTTATTGATACCAAAAAAATATAAGTTATATATTGCTAGAGACATGGGTTCAAACATATTAACTTTTCACCACCAACTCAATTGGGACACCTCTCAAAGTGAGGGTAAGAGATCCTGGGTTCGATATCCAACCTCTTAAAAAAAAATCTAAATTCTTTAAAAAAACATAAAACATGGAAACGAGTTTTGGGAAATCCAAATTTTGTAGTTTCACTGAACCATATTTATAAATTGTCAAAATTAATATTCATCAGTATATTAATGAATATTAATTTAGAGATGTAAAATTACAATTAAAAAAAGACCTTAGCCAATTAAAATATACATTTCTATATATCTCTCATACACCATAATGATATAATAAAGTCAACAAATTGTCCCAGCTGTTATATGCATACTACATCTAATAAAATCAAATAACTTTCTTTTTTTCTTTGGAAACATACACTGCTTAAATCCTATAGCTAATTAAATATCTTGAAGCTAACTCAATATTCAATGAAAAGAAAACGAATCTTGTATCACTTGCACCCGAGTTTTATTGATACTTCATTTGTTGGAGGGAGCGAAACAGTTTAGTAATTACTTTTGACGTCTTCATGTTCTCTCATCTAATTGTGAAACGGAAATCTATCATAGACTCCTAAACTTTTTTTTATATGGAAAAAATCTCTATACAACTATTAATTACAAGTATAGTCCGAAATTATATTAGAAATAAACAAGAAGACATAGACATATGATATGAATGCTCTAATGGCCAGAACCTTTCCTGCTAGGTCCAGAAGACATGGGAAAATCCTTCATCGCTTGATGGCGGCCTTCGGGAATACTGACTGATTTCGTGGAGTTGGAAAGTGGAGGTGGCCGAGAAGAAACCGCCGCGGGGAGGGGTCGGGCAAGAGCAAGAGCTGGCTTGGAAAAAAGAATAATTAGAACAAGTGAAAACAGAGCTAGACGAAAATAACACATACTTTGTTGGAGGGGAATGAAATGAGAAATGGTTAATAATTGTTTAAGTAGCCAGCCAACCCTTTCACATATAAATATTCTCTCTTTTATTTTTTGTGCTACAAAAAAGAACGGATGTGTTTTATTTTGCTTTTGATAACCAGAAAGAATGGAGCACAAAAAACTCATTAGGAATCTCCAATTCATAAGGCTCTCCCACCGTCTACTCAAATACAATACAACGATATTTTCTTTTAAGTACTTAATATGTAGCATGCTGAGTTTCGTTTGTGGTTCAAACTATTTTCGTTGCACGGCTTCAAAAGTTTCTTGCGAAATTGAGGTTCAAAACTAATACTTGTAATTTTTCGTTTGTGGTTCAAACTATTTTCGTTGCACGGTTTCAAAAGCTTCTTGAGAAATATGGGTTTTTTAATTTTGAAGAACTTGGAATTCGAACCCAAATCCTCACCTTCTTGCTGTCACATGACATTAGTAAGTAATAAATGGGATTCTAATGTATACTATATAATATAGTGGTTTTTGTGAAAATGGGGCTTTCAAAAGGGAACATTTGACTCCTTTATACAAGTTTCATTTTCTCATTTTGGCTTTTCTCTCTCTACATTAGCCATATATACCTTTAAAATAAAGTCTTCCTCCTTTCGGAAATATATTTAGCACAATTATTAATAAAATAATAATAATAACAAATAAAAGTAACATTATTAGTCATTAATATATTTTGCAGCAAAATAAATTGTTGTTGACATAGTGCTGTGTATATAAATACTAAATCACCGCTGTATTATATTTCTCGCATTGTATAAAAACTTTGAGTTTTGTAACTTGCTCTCTCAACATACATACATACATACATTTCATTTTCGCTTTTTTAGAGTAAGTTAAACATTTGTTAACAATTTGTAGCAAAGCAATTAAATTATCGCAATAATATGCGACAAACATTTTTTCTTATTTTCGTCTTGACTGTATCTCCATATCTTTGTCACAAAGCTTAATTTGTTTCTAATTTTAGCAAAGGAGGTGGGAATTAGAATCAAAATACATAATTATTGAGACCAATGCGATGGTAAGGAAAGAGTAAGAAGAATCAATGGAGATCCTGCAAATGAAGCAAAAGCAAAACATTGATGATCAGCCAACAAATACTTCTCTTTGATTTGAGACCATCCATGCTCCAAATACTTAGGTGTTATGTGTCATTCATTTACATTACCTCTATTTCAATTCATTGTTCTCTTTTTCACTTCTTTTCATTTCTTTCACAATTAAATAAATGGTGCTTCTAAAACAGAGTGTTCTGTGTTAGGTCCCTAGCAAGATAATTCGATAACAAGGTGATATGTGTTAACTAAAATAGATTCGTAATAACAAATAAGAAAATAATCAAAGCAATAAAAAAGGCACAAAGATTTAAGTGGAAATCCTTAAGAGGGAAAAACTACTAAGCACCAAGATAATTCCACTAATAAATAATAGGAATACAAAATACAAGCTCTCTTAAGTATGACCAAACTTGAGGTATAATTTTAGGGACAGTTGAAAACACCTAAATTTTACTCATAAGGTAAAATCACTTGACTCCCTCTCTCTAATTACTCTCTTTTGGTAATAAATAATTGTACAAGAGGAAACTCTTTTAAACTCTTTTTGTAGGAAACTTTCTACAAAAAAAAAAGCTTGAATGTTTGGTTTCATACATTTGGATTTGGAGGAGAGTGCCTTTTATGGGCAAATTTCTAGCACCAATTTAACTTGGTAATTTAATACTAACTACTAACAACCAACTTCCCATTTTCACAACTTAATCGGTCTCCAATTTGGTTGTGTTTAATTTGAAATCATGAGTTTGGATTCAACATTTTCTTCAAAGTACTCTATTAATTTTTCTACAATTATTATTATTTCTTAATTTTTCTTTATATTTTCTCTTTTACTAATGTCAAAAAAAAAAAAGAGAAACATGAAAGAAAACACTAATTTTGTGGACTAAATATTCTATTATCTACCAAATTGTTTCAATTCCATGACTTTTAATAAATCAGTGAAGAAATTGTGATCTCATATTAACTAGAAAAATACAGAGAGATCGTGTATTTATGTATTTATACAAGGATTAGCTAACTAAGAAATATCTTCGTGCTTAAGGAAATATCTAGCTAGCTAGCTGACAAATTCAGTTACAGATTGTGAGGACATGTACAATCTGCTATGCAACTTGCTGCAGTCAACTTGCTGACGTGGCATGTGATGTACCCAGCGGATGGATGGCAAGTATTGGTGACTTCATGCTGCTGTAGTAATGAGGTAAAAAGTTGTGATTACTCAGTTTACATCTCCCTCAACGTGGAAGCTTCTGCATTCTGAGTGATCTCTGTGAAATTTTTCATCCCCATTTTCTGTAGACAAGGAAGCATATGTCTGTAACCTTTAGGTCTCGTTTAGTTGGCGGAATAGAATAGAATAGAATGGAATAGAATAGGAAATGAATGCAAAAAAGTCAAATATGATACATGAGTCCAACGTCGGATGTAATGACTCTTCCTAGTTTCCATGAGAATCGCGGAGAAGCTATTCCTTCATTTCTAAGAGGAATAATTATTCTGTGATTTTCATGAAAATTAAGAGGAACTATTCCCTCCGATGTCAGAATCATGCATCATAATTGATATTTTTGCGTACATTTTATATTCTATTCCGCCAACCAAACGAGCCATTAATATTTGTCAAAAGATCAGCTAATTGGTCATTAGTGGCTACATTAGGAGTGCAAATGAAGCCAACATCTACAAGGTCTCTCACTTGGTGACAATCTATCTTCACATGGTCAGAGCCGGCCTTAGTAATTGTAGGGCCCCAGGCTAAAACTAGATAATAAAATAATTTAAAATAAATGGAACTTTGCTATTTAATACCAATCTTAAAGAATAATAAATAGGGGCCTTATTGTTCATCTATTCTTCACGAGGCCTTAAGCAACGGCCTACTTCGCCTTAAGCTAAGGCCAACCCTACACATGGTTGATTCAATCATGTGAGATAGGATTCTTCTCAAATGATTTAGCTGCTTGGTTATCACACTTGAGTGGGATGTATATCTTAAAATCTTCAAGAAAATATGACATCCACTTCAATTCACAATAAGAACTAGCCATGCTCTTGTACTCAGCCTATATTGAGCTTCTGATTACAGTTGATTGTTTCTTAGTTCTCTAGAAAACTAGTGATGATCCCAGAAATAAGCAAGGTCTCGAAATGGACCTTCTTGTTGTAGGTCAAATTTCCCAATCCAAATCACAAAATCCATGTAACGGAAACTGATTCCATGTGATGTAGAAAAGACCAAAATCGGTTGTTTCTTTCATGTAATTTAGTGCATGTAAACCAGCTTGATAGTGGTGAACGCATGGAAACTGCATATGTTGACTTAACTATTGTGTACAGAAAGATAAGCCAGGTCTTGTAAAGTTTAATTACAATAACCTGCCAACCATTCTTCTGTGTTTTCTTAATATGTTAAAATTGTTCTTGTTTTATTCAAATCATTTTCATGTTCTATAGGACTTGAAACTGCAATGCATTTTTGCAATCCAACATCTTTTACAAGATCTTGAAAGGTTTCTTAGACAGGTGTGAACATGCAAAGCAGGCATGGTGAGATTTCAAAATTTTAATCTACTTCTAAGGCTCTCTTAAGCGTGGAATGTATGACATTCATTATTAGTCATTATATATGTCTAGGTCATAAAACATTTATTAAAAGGACCTAGGTATAATTAAGATGCATTACCAGCTGATAAGGGTGTCCCAATGTCGGTAGAGTGACTCCTCAAAACGTGTACAGACTTCAAGTGTAGAAGACCCTCTACGAAAAGTTCACACGAGCACTACGACCAAAATCCTCAGAAAGGGAAGAGCCAAAAATTATTAAAAGGTTGTTAGACCTTCCTAATAACTATTTTCTAGAAGAATTCTTTTAATTCTTTAATTCTCTTAGGAGGTAAAACTTCTAGAGGGAAAAATTACTCAAGAGCCTCTGAAAGAAAGAAAAGAAGAGAGGAGAGAATGAGATGAAAAATGAAGAACTGAATCCTATTTATAGGCATATGGAAAAATACAAAAGATAGTTTGGTCCAATCCATGTCCAATTAAAATAAAATAAACATGGACAGTTTGGCAAAATCAAATTTAAAGTTGGAACTTAATGTTGACCTTAAAACACATGAATATGTGAGTATCTTCCGTAACTTAATTTTTATTGTTTAAGTTAGATCAGAATGGAAGTAAATGGTGTACTTATGAATCTGCTTAAGTTTTTCTTTTTATGTTGACTCAAGTTATTGCTGTAGGTGTTGCAGTCAAATATGCTAAAGCAGAAACTGAAAAATGTTGCTCAGCTTTCTGTGGCATTGGTTGAAAATGCTATTCTCATATTGATGCTTTTCAAAGACCATTTGCATTTACATAGTAAGCTTTTCTTGTGCAAATCAGATTAATAGTTCTCCATCTCCATTGTCCTTTGTTTGCCATTAATAATCATTGTTATATGTATTTTATACTTGCTATATATATGATATATGTCTATTATATATGTGTATAAAATTGAGGTGTGAAACAATACATGATGTCTATTACATGTATGTGGCCACTAGTTGGCTAGGACTTCGATTACACTCTTCTTGTTGCATGTTAGCGTGATTGGATTGGCTTTGTCATCATAGTTCTTTTCCTACAGCAACACTGCACCTAAAAGTTTTAATTTTAGCATACAATCATCACATCCGATATGAAGATCAACAATTGATAGACATGAATTTTTTAATTGACTTTGGCCCTGTTCTTTTCAACTTCTGAAAGCTAAACTGAACTAAACTAAACTTAACTTAACTGAATTTAACTGAGCTAAACTTATTTCAGTGTAAATTTATAACTACACATAGTTGAACTTAACTTAACTGAACTTAACTTAACTAAACTGAATTTAATTGAACTGAACTTAACTTAACTGAACTAAATTGAATTATAGTTGAAGAGAACAGGGCCTTTATGACTTAGCCATGAGTTCTATTTTTCAAGTTATGTTGTTTCAATCTTTTTGCTTTTGGGTTGACGGATGCAAATCAGATTGTGGACAACAATTATAATTTTGCAGTAGTGGATTCAAATTCACTACCTTTTCTTTTTAAACATGGACCTATGTGCGCCGTGGTGTGCCTCAAGCACGCCTCAGAGACACTTCTTTTCTTAAACGGTGAATAACTTACTTTAATACGTATTTTCCATCTATTTCTAACAGTTTTATTGATAATTAAATGCTAGATATTCCTAATTCAATTCTTATAAAGGCTACATTAATTCAACTAGATATTCTAGATGTAAGATGTAAATTTTACTTATATATGTAACTTTGACAATTCTCTTAGCTCTTTTTTGGAATTTTTTTGCATTTACCTTTTGCAATTTTTGTGCGCCTAATGTACCTCAAAATATAGGCACAATTCACAGCCTGCTAACAAGAGAGATTCACCAGAAGAAAGAGAAAGAAAACATCGAGACTGATGAAGAAAAGTTTGATTGGGATGACTAATAATTTGGAGGACTTAGTTACTTTTATAGTGTTTTGAATGTTAGGATTTTTTTAAACAATAACTTTATCTTTGTTTCAGACTACATTTTATTATCTTTCAATTATGATTTTTGAATTAATAAGAATTGCTAGTTATTCGATACTTAACTTGTACATTACGAATATATATTTAATCATATAGAAGATATATAGTGTTAAGAAAGTCCACAACATGGGGCCACCGAAAGTCATCGAAAGTTGTTTTTATGGGGGCCATCACCGAAAGTTGTTTTGTCTCTATGCTTCAACATTTCATAATAAATAGGATAAATTGCAAAGCAAATCATCATTTGAAAATTTAAGAGCTTGAGAGCATTTGGAGAGTTAGAGAAAAATTAGTAGAGAGGAAGATCAAAAGCGGATTAAGCAAAAATTAAGTTTAGTAATTTTTGTGCTTTTGATTACGTCTATTAAGGGGTTTTCTTTAAGATAATTTCTCTAAATATTCTCGGGGATATTTAGGTGTGAGGTGAGTGTTTTGTAAGTACTGTGTAACTTTCTCCATAATAAAGTCTACAACAGCTCCGGAGAGGTAGGCGAAATTGGTCGAACTCCGTTATCAAATATTGTGTTATTTTTTCACTGTTATTTTTCACATTCCATTAGTCTGGTAATACGAGCATTATCGTGTTTATTCCCCAACAATTAGTATCAAAGCCTGGTTTATTTCTTAGTATGCTCTGTGGTTGCAGCTTAGTCTGATCTTCCACATCAGAAAGGAACTAATTTTGGTAGTCCAGATTTGAGTGGGAGCGATGGCCGCAAATGAAGGAAAAGTTAGAATCGAAAAGTTCATGGTTCAAACTTTGGCTTTTGGAAGATGCAGATTGAGGATTATTCATATCAGAAAAAGTTATATCAACCTTTCTCGAAAACTAAACCAGAAGGAATGAAGAATGAAGAGTGAAAACTTCTCGATAGACAAGCTCTTGGTGTTATTCGGTTGACATTATCTCGAAACGTTGCTTTCAATATAGCCAAGGAAAAGACCACGGCGGATCTAATGGCGGCTCTTGCTAATGTGTATGAAAAGCCATCGGATGCAAATAAAGTTCACCTGATGAGGCGACTATTCAACCTACGAATGGCGAAAGGGGCATCGGTGGCTCAACATCTGAATGAACTTAACACAGTCACAACCATGTTAAGTTCGATAGAAATTGAATTTGACGATGAAGGTCGTGCTTTAATTCTCTTGTCATCTCTACCAGACAGCTGGAACACTACAGTTATAGCAGTTCACCAAATAATACGAAGTTAAAATTCGATGATGTACGAGATATGTTGCTGAGTGAAGAAATTCGACGAAGAGAATTGGGGGAAGCATCGACCTCTTCAGCTCTACACACGAAGTCTAGAGGGCAAACTTTAGATAAGAGTTTAGATTCCAGCAAATCAAAATCCAGAAGGGGCAAATCTAAATCAAAGAAAGATTTGAAGTGTTACAATTGTGGTAATAAGGGCCACTTCAAGAAGGATTGCAAAGCACCAAAGAAAAATGGCGGAGCAAAGGAGTCAGTAAACATAGCGGAGGAATCAAGCAACGCTATGATATTAAGCATCAACAGTCCAATTGGATCTTGAATTTTGGATTCGGGGGCATCTTTTCACGCTACCCCATGTCATGAATTCATGAAGAACTATGTTAGTGGTGATTTCGGAAAGGTTCATCTAGTAGACGATGAAACCTTAAAGATCGTGGGAAAAGGCGATGTTCGATTAAAGTTGCCAAATGGGAATGCTTGGAAGCTTCAAGAAGTGAGACATATTCCTAGTCTCAAAAGGAATTTGATCTCTGTTGGAAAGCTAGATGAAGAAGGTCATACAACAACCTTCACTAGTTGCTAATGGAAGATTACCAAAGGAGCACTCATCATTGCTAGTGGTAAGAAGATCGGTACTCTCTATGTCACCTCCAATAACATAGAGAACATCATTACACTAGCAAATGTTAGTTCAGATCTATGGCACTAGAGCTTAGCCATATGAGCGAGAAAGGGATGAAGACACTTTTATCAAAGGGAAAGTTACCACAGCTGAAAAGTGTAGACTTAAGCTTATGTGAAGATTGCATCTTTGGGAAACAAAAGAAAGTCACTTTCACAAAGACCGACAAAACACCCAAAGCGGAGAAGTTAGAGCTGGTCCACACTTATGTTTGGGGGCCATCTTCAGTTACATCCTTAGCAGGCTCATTGTATTATGTCACCTTCATTGACGATTCAACAAGGAAGGTGTGGGTTTATTTTTTGAAGATGAAATCAGAATTTTTTGATACATTCAGAAAATGGAAGGCCATGGTGGAAAATGAAACATGCTTAAAAGTCAAGCAATTAAGGTCAGACAATGGAGGAGAGTACAGAGATAAAAAGTTCAAAGATTTTTGGGTAGAAAATGGTATCAAGATGGAGAAGACAATTCCAATGACACCGCAGCAGAATGGCATAGCTGAGCGCATGAACAGAACTCTGAATGAACATGCTAAAAGCATGAGGATACATGCTAGTTTGCCCAAGATGTTATGGGCTGAAGCTGTCAACACTGAGCTTACTTGATCAATCGTGGACCTTCAGTACCTTTGGATGGAGAAATACCAGAGGATCTTTGGAGCGGAAAAGAGATAAACCTTTCACACTTAAAGGTGTTTGGTTGTATTTCTTATGTGCATGTTGACTCTACTCAAAGAAGCAAGCTTGATGCCAAGTCTAACAAATGAGTCTTTATTGGATACGGTGGTGATGAATTCGGTTATCGATTTTGGGATTATGAATCAGAAGCAAAGATATCATATTCAATGAAAATGTGATGTACAAAGATAGGCTGACAGTAGAATTAAACAGCTCCAAACTAGAAGCTGAAAGTGAGGAATTTGTTGAGTTCGAGGACATTCCTGAAAATGAAGTTCAGAATACTCCTGAAGTGGTTTAAGAGGAGCCCAGGACACCAGGACCAAGGTGTTCAACTCGAACTTCTAGACCAACACAATGCTTTTCGCTGTCTATGTATTACTTGTTGTTAACCTATAATGGTGAACCAGAATGCTACACTGATGCAATGCAAGTAGATGATTCAACCAAGTGGGTCTGCTATGAAAGATGAAATGAGCTTACTCATATAAAATCAGACGTGGGAATTAGCTAAACTACCGCAAGGCAAGAAGGCACTTCACAATAAGTGGATTTACAGAATCAAAGAGGAGCATGATGGGAGTAAACGCTACAAAGCAAGGTTGGTGGTGAAGGGCTTTCAGCAAAAGGAAGGTGTTGATTATACTGAGATTTTCTCTCCA
>CATIWQ010242358.1:0-10393 GCA_949673415.1 Euphorbia schlechtendalii
GCTGTCAAAGATCGGTAAAGTTACAAGAAGAATTATGAAGAAAAACACAATTCACAGTAGCGACAATCATTCATGGTCATGACTTGTATACTTCAGAACAGAAAGTTACCAGACAAGTATTCATGGTCATGACTTGTATAATGTGATTGCGACTCTGACGGTTTTCTGGTCAAATCTTCTTAACTACCAATCGCTAGATAAGAGCGATCAACCACCACCAACCGCCATCAACTACCAATAAGAAGACACCTATCAGAAGTCAACCAATCATGAAAAGGTGCCTATCCATTGTTGATTAGATTAAAGCTTCTCAACCAATCACAATGAAGTGATACAATCTTTCGCCTATGGACACAACTCTTCATATGGATAGACGCAACCCTTCGAACTCTATAAATAGGGCTCCAAACCTCACCAATTTCAAGGAATGGAGTGCAAAGAGTGTGGGATGGTGTATAGTGCATAGTGTGTGCGTAGATAGAGAGAAAAAATATTTAGTTTTTGCTATGTTCATAAGTGTTAGGGAGGAAATGTTTAAGTGATTCGAATCCTTGTTTCGATCACTAGATTTCTCTACATATTGAAGCAGTTGTTGTATAAGTGTACTTGAAAATCACTTATCAATAATAGTTTTCATTCTTCAACATTCGTTTGTTCGATATTCACAAAGAATAGCATTCGCAGGCGTAGGAATTCAAAGCAGACGTAAGAATTGCGAGAATTGATGACTCCCATTAAAGAGTAGATATGGTTTAATCAACTTTAGCTTTCACTTGCATACCTTACAACTTTGCTTTGCTTTCTACTTATACTTTCTATTTTGAAGTTTATGATATGTCTATGTGTCATAATGCGTATTTATTGTTTAAGTCTTTTATATTAATCAAGTTATATGCTTTGGAGTTAACTTTAAGAGTAGTTTCGAGGTTAACGAGATTGTGTATAATCACAGGATCTGTGATTTTAAAGTTGTTTAGTGAGCCAACATTTTTGGAATGGTAACTTGTTAAATGTGGCTATGTGAGAGTGACCCGTACTAAGCATAGTAATATTGTTGTCCAGGTTTATATAATTGTCTTGATTCCTTTGCGCTAGATTTAGAAAAGTCATTTCATGTGTTGTTATGCGGTGAATCATTGAACATCTAAGTGTCTAGAATCGATCATGTTAGATTAGTTTAGTGAAGATAATAACTTTATTGAACTTGCATGTTTTCTTTGCTATACTTATTTCGTAGGAAAATATATAAATTAGAATCTCTAATCTTCCATACATATACCTATCCATTCTTCATTCTAATCCTCCTATCCAAAACTTCAAATTATTTTATTTTATTTTCTTCATTCCGTTTTCCTTGTTGATCTTTAGAGCTGGTCCTTCCTTATGGGATCGATATCTTTTAAAACAACATTGCAACAGTAGACTTGTAGTTATCATCATTTTTCTATCTTGATAAGTGGTATTGACAACACCTATACTTTACGTGAACAAATTTTCGGCACCATTAATATATAGCCAAAATCTTTGCGAAAAAGTTATTAAACTTATCAATAGAAAAGTGGTGAACAAGTTTTTGGACTATTTTCGGGGAAGGCAAGTGCGTTCTAAAGATCAAATTACCAGAGAATGGGAAATTATATTTTGTATATTATTTAAATTATTTGTTTTTATTTTTCTTATCTATATTTTTTTGTTATTAATATATTTTTCTTGCTTATTCATTGAGTTTTCTTTCTAGCGTGTGCATGCCAAGTACGCATAGTTTGGGAGAAAGTTTGGAGTCTTTCAAATCAGAAATAGAATGATTTGGTAGGACAAGAAGATGGAAATATAAGAGACAAGAAAGAAATATGGTTAACAATCAAGATCAAGTTGAAAACCCGAACCCAAATCCAAATCCAAACCAGGATCAACCTCAACCAAGGCTTATGGATTATGTTGTTTCGACCATCAACGGTAACAATCAAGGAATTTCTATACCACCAATTGATGTGAATCAATTTGAAATAAAACCAGAATTACTTCAAATGATTAGCAACAATGTGCAATACTATGGTCTACCCAATGAAAATCTAAATTCTCACATTGCAAACTTTTTAGAAGTCTGTGATACTTTCAGAATGCCCAATGTTCTTGAAGAAGCAGTCAAACTTCACTTATTTCCCTTTACACTCAGTGATAAAGCAAAAGTTTGGTTGAATTCATTACCCCCAAATTCAATCACTACCTGGAACCAATTAGCCCAAGCCTTTCTGACTAAATATTTTCCTTTAGCCAAAATCGCAAGACTCATTAAAGAAATCACTTCCTTTACCCAGAAAGATAGTGAATCCTTATACGAAGCCTGGGAACATTATAAGGAACTTCATCGAGTTTATCCTCACCATGGTTTACCCTAGAATGTTATTCTACAAACTTTCTACAATGGAATAAATCGTTCTACAAGGGGAATGATTGATGCAATGGCTGTGGGATCTCTTATGAAGAAAACTAGTCAAGAAGCTTTTGAACTTTTGGAAGATATGGAAAGTAACAATAGTATGTGGCCAGTGGAAAGAGCACAAGTAAGTATTACTAATCATACTAATTCACATGCTGCATCTACATCTTCTAGTTCAGTTAAAAAGGTCCATGAATTAGATTCAATTTCTATTATGCAAACACAAATATCTAATATATCCAACAAAATAGATAACATGCATGTAAGTAAAAATAACCCTTTTACATGTGAAAATTGTGGTCAAATTGGACACTCTGCTTTTGAGTGTAACTTTAACCCATGTGTAGGGGAGCAATTAAGTTATGTTCAAAGTCAAGGGAATACTTATAATAATAATGGTAATAGCTATAGAAATTCTAATTGGAAGTATGGTGATAATCAACAAAAGAATTACTAGAGTACTAATAAAATAGGGCAATTAACAAGTAAAACATATAAGTTTCTAGAGGAAGTTTGCAATAAGCAATCAGAGTCGGAAGAATGTTACAAAAAGTTAGAGAATAAGATGGATCAAATGTTTAAAAATCAATCATCTTCCATTCATAATTTGGAGATAAAAGTTGGTCAATTAGCGAGTGTTAATCCATCTAGAGGGAAAAGCCATTTACCTAGTAACACAAAAGGAAATCCTAAGGAAAATGTACATGCTATAGCCCTTCAGAGTGGTAAATTACTAGATGAATCAAATCCTTCGGGTATGCTTTCTAATGATATTGTTGAAGTGCTGGATGAATATCCGAGTAAATCTGATAGCAGTGCAGGAATGGATGAACAACATAAATCCGGAAAGGTTAATCCCCCTCAATCATCATCTCCACAAAGAATGAAGATGAAGAATGAGGATAAACAATTCATTGATTTCATCAACAAACTTAAAGGTCTGGAAATCAATCTCTCATATATTGAAGCCATAACTTAGATTCCTAACTCTTGTAAGTTTATCATAGAACTTGTTTCTCCAAAACGTAGTTTAGAAGGAAAATCTAAAGTATCATTAACTGAAGATTGTAGCAAAATAATAAAAACTACAATGCTTACCAAACTAAAAGATCCAAGAAGTTTCACAATTCTATGTAAACTTCGAAACATTTCTTTCTGTGAGCGGGCGACACAGAGCGGTGGGCCGAGAGCTCGTGGGATGAGAGGCGTGGTCCACCAGGGTGTTTGAAAAAAGGTGCACCGGGTCAAGGACCTGGGAAAAAGGTTGAAAGAGAAAAAGGTGAAAACGTTTAAGATCTGTTCGAATCCGAATCTGCCGTCTCTTAGTGTGGAGTCGCCACCTGGATTAGCTCTTTCCAGGAATTAGAGTCTTGTGAGGCTTAACATCCAGGAAACGGCCCACCAAGACACAGAGATACGGGTCCGGGATAAGTTGCTTATTTCTCATTTGATCACATTATATTACATTTACAGAAAACCGTATTCTCTTAATTATGCATATTCGCACTTAGGTCATTTTTAGAGTTTACATGCATGATTCACTTATAGAAAAAGCACTATATCTATCCACAAAACAATAAATAAATGCAGAAAGTAAATGTGGAAAATAAAACTACAAGCCTTTCAAAAATTGGGGGATGCAACCGCCCGCTTCCTTATTAATTGCATTTCCTCGTAAAATATGTGCAATACCCGAAGGAAAAATAAAAGCCTAAATATACATCTAACCTGCATCCACAAAGGTTAGCACAGGGGATATCACATATGTTCGATTTGACTTTAGCGAGGCCCGTGTGGCCTAATTAAAACATCGACGATTTTAAAGTTGTTAATTTAAATAAAAATAGTTCTTTTTTATTTACATGTATGTTGGTCAATTTTATTAGTGAAAATGATCGCATGGCATAAGGTGAAGTCTGTTATCCAGGGATAATTATAATTCCGTTCGTTGGGGTATTCTAACATACAAAATAAATAAAAAAAGAAAAAATAAAAGATGAAGAAGAAGAATATTATAACATTTACAATAATAAGGAATAAAAATAATTCCTAGGTCAACAAATAAAATTGGAAGGAGATTAAAGTAGATGAAAGCATGAAATTCGTAACTCTAGGAACTCAGATGCTTACCCTTGCAGTATGAATCCACTTCAGCATATCCGTTCAACCTTTGGAAGTCCTCCTCATCCTTTAGTTTAGGTGGAATTGTTGATGTAAAAGTCCAAAATATCTTCGTTTAATTCTTGGAATTTTAGTGTGATTTAATTGGAAAATACGTGTTTATTTATCTAAAAGATAATCAGACTCGAGTTCTAAATTTGTTTTAGACCCGAGAATATCTGAGGATTTAAGAAGAAAAGATGAAGAAGTTTGATTAAAAGATGAAGAGATTTGGGAATTTAAGAAGAAAAGATGAAGAAAGTTGAAATCCAAAAGTGTTTTGGATCTAAAAAAATTAGAAGAAAAGAAGAAATTATTATTTGTATTTTTTTATCTGAAAGAGAGGATTTTTCTCTCTGATTTTTCGAGCCCCTTCAATCCAAAAAGGTCAGACTATTTATAGGAAAAAACCCTGAAAATCCAAAAGGTAGGAAAGTCTAGCAAGGCCTCGCCAGGAGGCCTGGTGAACTCGCCAAAAAGTCTAGTGAGTTCGCCAGACTACCTGGCGAGGCTCACCAAGGTCTGGCGAGCATTGCCAGGATCCTGGTAAGGTTTGCCAGACCCCTGGCGAGCCTTGCCAGGGCATGGTAAGGTTCACAAGGTGGCTGGCGAGCCTTGCCATACCCTGGCAAGGCTCGCCATGCCCTGGTGAGGCTTGCCAGGTCACTGGCAAGCCTCGCCAGGCCCCTGGCGAGGTTAGCCAGCCCTCTGTTGAGCCGTGCCTCACCAAGTATAGGTGAGGTGGGCTCCAGATCTAACTTCCAGCTGCGTTTTCAAATTTTTTTGTGTAATTTTATATTTTTTAGTTAGTTTTATGAATTAAAGTCCTTTTAAATTCAGAGATGAGGAAGACTCCCATTTGAAGATCATCGGACGGTCAAAAATCGTGTAATTCAAGGATAAATATCCCGAAAAGCCATCATCATTGAACGTGTGAGCTGGTACGAAATCCCATGTTCACAACTACCCCTTGTATTATAATTGTTGGTTGTATAACCCATATTATCACACGAAAAGAGCGGAGTGATTGAGAATATACCTGACTGGTGTACGACTGGTGACTTCTTATTCCCAATTGGTGATGACATAGGCCTTCCTTTCTGGTGCTATGTCTTCATAGGGTTGTCCGTCTCTTTCTTCAGAATCCCTTATGTACTTGATGCCCCTTGTGGGTGGGTCGACCTTTTCTTTTTGCGGCATCCATGTTGTAGTCAACAACCGTTTCATTCTCCGGTTGATAAATGAGATTGTTTCTTTTTCAGCCATTGAGATAACCGTTTCCTTCTCCGGTTGTGTTTTGTATTTCCTTAATAGGATGTTGACTTGCTTCCTGTAACAAATCAGAGAAAAGATAATGTTGATGGTGAATGTTTTAATTATTTGATTGAGTTTATGCGAAGCAAAAATTTTTACCCCTTCAATCAAAAATTAAAACATGATAAATAAATAAGTTCAATAGAAGTTCAGGGATGTCCCGAGAATTGCTCTGTTATTTTAGGATACTTTTGTTGCAATGTTGAGTTTAGGCTTGAGTGGGCCACTGTCTTGCTTGTAGGTTCCTCATGTGGAGATGGAGGTTCTTGTATATTGGGATGGTGTTGCCTCGATTCGGCATCATCTTTACCTATAAATGACGTGATGCGAATGTAATGTATGCATGAACAATATTTACCATATGATGTATGTGGGCGTCGTGGGCTTCATGTGTTTCATTCAATGAAGAGCCTTCTCTTATGCTGGTGCATGGTTGCCCCAAGGGTTTGTCTTGTTGGGGATTAAATTGATGACTTCTTCAAAGCGACGACCATGGGTTCATTGAATTAGATTCAAGTTCATAGCTTGGATCTAATTTGAGGAAAGTCTGGATGAGTCATTAATCCCACGTTGTGTTCGCGATGATCGCTTGGAAGCCGTTTACTTGGGGTGTTGAAGTTATATGATGCCTCGTACCATTCTGATGAGGAGATGATGAATTTGATATTTCTATGGTTCTAAGTTTTGCATAGATCACCCTTGCGGGTTTTCAATCTATCGAAACTTGTCTTAATTTTTGCCTGGACTGCCCTTTTAGGTTTTCAATTCAGCAGACTCATTTTTCTATATTATTATTTTTTTTCATTTTTTTGGATGTTTACTTGCGACATTCTACCATTGGCATGCAAGCAATCAAAATAAACAGATGCATAAAGATTCAGCAAAAATGACAATTCATTGATGAACTTACCAGGGGTATTAATGTTTCAAATGATTTGACTCCTGCCATCAATTAGCCTTTTCAGGTTTTGTAACCAATGTGTTTTTCTCAATGTCCTAAGTTTTGCTTGAGCTGCCCTTTTCGGGTTTTTGAACTCAGTGGACTATTATTTTTGTGTTTTGAAAATATGCCCTAATTTTTGCTCAACTAACCGATTGTTAATTGATAGGCTAATTACAAATTTATTTTTTATTCGTACTACTTTTTAGAGATTTATTTCTTTCACCTATGCGTGTAGCAATTGTGTAAGACTTGGTAAATTTGGTAGATCAGTCATCGTCTATGTCCACGACTTCATTTGTTTATTTGTTCAGCCTTTCTGATCGATTAGTTGGTGCTCGTGTCTCTTAGCTGGCTTGAGGTGTATGTGATGATGGGTCTTGAGCATCGGCGTTTCCTTTGATGGTGCAATGATTTCCACACAAATGGTAGTGAGTCATGTGAAAGAGTTGTTGACATGTTCAACAATCTGACTCCTTTCTATCTTTACTATTGTGCCATCTATTTTGACCATTCTAGAGCTTCGATCATTGCTTGATTTCCCTACAAATGGTGGTGTGCCGTGTGATGGAGTTGTTGACGTGTTCAACTATCCGACTCCTTCTTTGTGACGTTGCACCGGTTGTTTGATCTCATGAATGGTGGTGATGGAGTTGTTGACATGTTCAAATATCTGACTCCTTCTTTGTGATGTTGTTTCGGTTGTTTGATGTTGTGATGGAGTTGTTGACGTGTTCAATTATCTAACTCCTTCTTTGTGGCATTGCGCCGGTTGTTTGGTCCCAACTTGCTTGGTCGACATTTTAGCCTTATTCTAGCTTCGATCTTTTTGATCTTTCATGTTTCGTTCTCTTGGTTGAATCATTGGATGTTTCATGCTTGAAGATCTTTCCATTGATCTTTCATCCTTATATGATGAGGCAATTACTATCACGCGTTGTCCAAGTACATGTGTTTGTCTCTCGGTTTCTCTCAAGAGTTAAATCATTTGAAATTATTGTAATTGTGGGGAATCCATTTATACCCAAATTAATTTCATGAAATGATGTGTCACATTTGCTAAAAACAATACGTATATGTTTATGAGAATGCGCGATGTCATTGATAAAATATCAAGCAAATAAGCAATATTTAATTTATTCAAAATAATTCAAAAGCCCCGTGGGCAAAGTAGCTAAATGCTAATTTATTACATAATCTATCATCACGGGTTAGTGCCCTCCATAGGTGTCCATGGATTCGAAGTGCTCCATCCACTCTGCCTTCTATGAGCATGGGATTTTGTACCAGCTCGCGCGTTCAATGATGATGGCTTTTCGGGATATTTATCCTTGAATTACACGATTTTCGACCGTCCGACGATCTTCAAATGGGACTCCTCCTCGTCTCAAAATTTAAAAGGACGTTTTTAATAAAATTATTTAATTTTATTCAGATATTAATTAAAAAAATATAAAATACAAAAAATACATAAAACATGATGGAAAACCAGATTCGGGGGCCCGCATCGCCAAAGGCGGGCGAGGTGAACCTCGCCACAAAAGGGTTCTGCGAGGCTAGCCTCGCCAAGTTTTGGCGACGCATGAGTCTTGCCAAAGGGCTTGGCAAGGCACATGGCCTTGCCAAAGACCCGGTGAGGGGCCTCGCCGGACTTTTTTCCGGCGAGACCCCTTGCCGGAAAATCTTACATTTTTTGAATTTTTCGGGATTTTCCTATAAATAATCAGGTCATTTTCGATAATCGGGATCCCGAAAATTATTAGACAAAATATAGCTTTAGAACGACTTTAATTTCCAAGAACAAGACAAACTTTTTTTTGGACTTCAAACACAATTTTTTTACCAAAACTTAAAGGACGAGGAGGATTTTCAACGGCCAATCGGATATCTTCAAAGTGGATTCAATCCGTAAGGGTAAGCCTCTGAGTTCCTAGAACTGCAATTCTCGCGCTTTCAATGTTTAACTTCTACTTCTGATTTAATCTGTGAACCTAGGATTTTAATTACTTTTATTTTATTTCAACTGTTGTAATTCTTCTTCATCTTTTTCTTTATTAAAAAGAGATGTATGTTAGAACACCCTCAAGAAGGGAATAAAACATATTCCCGGATAACAGACCTCACCTTTTACCATGCAAGCAATTTCATTAATTAAAATGAGCAACCAATTAATGTGCTAATAAAACAGACGGTTTTATTTAAATAACAAACACAATATCACGATTGATTTTTTTCTGGCCACACGGGCTTCGCTAAATTTAAAATCGAACATACGTGCAATCCCTTGTGCTAACCTTTGTGGATGTTGGTAGATTAGGATTAGATGTATGTTTAGGATTTTAATCTTCCTTTGGGTATCGCAATTTCAATTTTTGGGAAATGTAATAGGTTAGAGGGTGGTTGCATCCCCCGATTTTGGCAGCCTTGTAATTTTTATTTTCCGCTTTTATTTTCCTCATTTATTTACTGCTTTGTGGATGGTTTATTATTCCGCTTTGTGAATGGTTTATTTTACAATACGTGAATCATGTATTTAAAATAAAAAACGACTTAAGTGCAAATATGTACAATTAAGAGAACACGGTTTTCTATAGAGGTAATTTAATGTGATCCAATGAGAAATAAGCAACTTATCCCGGACCCGAATCTTTGTGTCTTGGTGGGCCGTCCCTCGAACGTTAAGCCTCCCAGGACTCTAATTCCTGGAAAGAGCTAATCTAGGTGGCAACTCCACACTAAGAGACGGTGGATTCAGGTTCGAACCGATCTAAAACTTTTTCGCTTTTCTCTTTCAACCTTTTATCCCGGGTCCCCGACCCGGCGCAACCTTTTTTTCAAGCACCTTGGTGGATCGCTCCTTTGAAACCACGCACTCTCGGCCCACCGCTCCGTATCACCTGCTCACAGTGGTGACTCCGCTAGGGAATTTTCTAAAACTTGTTTTTTCAATGGTTTTAGATTTTGGATAAGTGCCGAAAATTATTGATCACATTATTCCATTTTCTCTTAATTTTGACATATCCATTATAACGCATTGCAGTAGAAGGGATTAACCCATAAGTCTAAGGTACCGCTATTACCGCGAAGCTTTCTTTTGTACTAATCTGTCTCCCTGAGAAAAGATAGTACTTGAGTGGGTGGAGCACTTGTTGCCATATAGCATGTACCTCCCTCGTTAGAGGCTTGGAGTGTATTTTTGTGCAACAAGAACCTTCTACATCAACAACCCATTTGTAACCTTCATGTAAATAAACCGTAGGCATTTTCCCTAGGGTGTTACCCAAGCACACGATCATGCATTATATTTTCTTGCAGGTACACTCCTTAGTATCTTTATAATACTAAGATGAACCAAACTTAGGATAGAGACTAGCCAAAAACCCTACACACGGGAGTTGTATGGTTGGAAGATATGACGTTGCATGCTATGTGCTATTTGTATACTACTTTCAATTTTTCATTGTACAAATGTCATACTAACCACAAATTTTTGTGCAGACACATGAACGCACACACTCATCATCATACCAAACTAATAT
>CATIWQ010242387.1:0-10853 GCA_949673415.1 Euphorbia schlechtendalii
ATCCCGAACCCGAATCTCTGTGTCTTGGTGGGCCGTCCCCCGGATGTTAAGCCTCACAGGACTCTAATTCCTGGAAAGAGCTAATCCAGGTGGCGACTCCACACTGAGAGACGGCGGATTCGGGTTCGAACCGATCTTAAACATTTTCATCTTTTTCTCTTTCAAACCCTTTTTTTTTTCCGGGTCCCAGACCTGATGCTTTTTCATTTCTTTTTTTCAAAACACCCCGGTGGACCGCGCCTATGAACCTCCACGCACTCTCGGCCCACTACTTCGTGTCGCCCGCTCACATCTATATTTACTCATTCTTCATTCTAACCCTCCTATCTAAAATATCAATACATTTTATTCTTCTTATTCTTTTTCCCTAATTGATTTTAGAGCTAGTCCTTCTCTGTGGGATCGATATTTTTTAAAACTGCATCGCAACTGTATACTTGTAGTTATTATCATTTTTCTATTTGATAAGAGGTACTGACAATACCTATACTTTACATGAACAAGTTTTTGGCACCATTAATATATAACCAAACTCTTCGCAAATAAGTTATTAAACTTTTCAGTAGAAAAGTGATGAACAGAAGTAACTAAAATACTCAGCATAAGAATTTAACTTACAATCATCGGTATCTTGTTACAAATATACCTTAATGCTATCCTTTAAAAAGTTTTTTTTCTTGTAACTTATTTCATTAAGGAATATTCTATTTAAGCTACTTTTAAAGAAATTAACGTTAATCTGTGAAAAAGATAAAGAGGATATTCTATGAGAGGGTTAAAAGCAGCAATACGATTTATCTAGGGGTTAGCGCTGGATAAGTGTATAATTAAACTTATTATCATATTAATTTTACACACTAAACACTATAATTTAAGTCATTTTTATACTTCATATAATAGATTTCACGTGGTATGTATTATTTTTTATGCAAATGCAGATACTAGGTAAATCTTGGGAGTAAAATGATCTAAAGTGGAATTCTATGAAAAAAGAGTGAAAAAGGTGCAAAAAGATGCGTGGAACTTAAAGATTTGGCTTAGGATTGAAGTTGTTAAAGATCGGTGAAGTTGCAAGGAGAATTCTGAAGAAAATTCAATTCACGGTAGCGACAATCATTCGCAGTCGTGACTTGTTCTTCTTCAGAACAGAAGTCTACCAATCAAAGATTCACGATCGCGATATGTATATCGCAGTCGTGACTTAGACGGTTTTCATGTTTTATCTTCTTAACTAACAATCGCCAGATAAGCATGATCAACCGCCATCAACTACCAATGAAAAGAAACTTATTAGAATTCAACTAATCATGAAAAGGTGCCTATCTATTGTGGATTAGATCAAAGCTTCTCAACCAATCACAATGAAGAGATGCAATCTTTCACCAATGGACACAACTCTTCGTATGGATAGATTTAACCCTTCGTACTATATAAATAGGGCTCTAAACTCACCAATTTTGTGGCATGGATTATGAGTGATTATGTGTGTGTTATAGTGCATGTGTGTGCATAGATAGAGAGTAAAAAATGTCTAGACTTTGCTACGTTCTTAAGTGTTAGCGAGAAAATGTATAAGTGATTCCAATCCTTATTCGATCACTAGATTTCTCTACATATTTGAGCGTTTGTTGTATGAGTGTAATTGCAAAGCACTTATCAATAAAAATTTTTGTTCTTCAACATTCGTTTATTCGATATTCACAAAGAATAGCATCCTAGAGGAGGTTCTGTATGAGTCGAGAATGGATTCAAAGTAGACGCATGCATTGCGAGAATTGACGACTCCCATTAAAGAGTGGATACGGTTTGATCAACTTTAGCTTTCACTTGCAAACCTTACAACTTTACTTTGTTTTCTACTTATACTTTCTATTTTGAAGTTTATGATATATCTATGTGTCATAATGTGTATTTCATGTTGAGTCTTTTATATTAATCAAGTTATATGCTTTTGAGTTAACTTTAAGAGTAGTTTCGGGGTTAACAAGATTGTGTATAATCACTGGATCTGTGATAATAACACTGTTTAGTGAGCCAACATTTTTGGAATGGTAACTTGCTAAATATAGCTATGTGAGAGCAACCCGTACTAAGCATAGTATTGACGTTGTCCAGGTTTATATAATTATCTTAATTCATTTGCACTAGATTTAGAAAAGT
Organism: Euphorbia schlechtendalii; assembly: GCA_949673415.1. Taxonomy (NCBI): domain Eukaryota; kingdom Viridiplantae; phylum Streptophyta; class Magnoliopsida; order Malpighiales; family Euphorbiaceae; genus Euphorbia; species Euphorbia schlechtendalii. The sequence continues at coordinate 2,161 of CATIWQ010242387.1, forward strand.
CATTTCATGTGTTTCTTTGCTGTGAATAATTGAATATCTGAGTGTCTAGATTCGAATCTGTTAAATTAATCTAGTGAAAATAATAACTTCAATGATTTTGCATATTTTCTTTTCTATACTTATTCTTAGGGAATATCTATATACTTTTTATCTATTCTAATCTTTCATACATTTGTCTATTCATCCATCATTCCAATCCCCCTTTCCTAAACTTTACATTATTTTATTTTCTTTTCTTTTTATTCTACATCCCTATTTGATCTTTAGAACTAGCCCTTCCCTGTGGGATCGATATCTTTTGAAACTACATCGCAACTGTATACTTGCAGTTATCATCATTTTTCTATTTGATAAGAAGTACTGACAACACCTATATTTTTCGTTAACAAGTTTTTGGCATCATTGATATATAGCTGAATCTTGTGAACAAACTATTAAACTTATCAGTAGAGAAGTGGCCAATAGTTATATAACAGATCCAGTGATTATACAAAATCTTGTTAACCCCAAAATCACTGTTAAAGTTAACTCAAAAGCATACGTAGAGAAAAATTTTATTGATAAGTGATTTTCAATTACACTTATACAACAATCGCTCGAATATGTAGAGAAATCTAGTGATCGAAATAAGGTTCAAGTCACTTATACATTTTCTCGCTAACTTAGAACGAAGCGAAATCTATACGATTTTCTATCTAGAACTATGTATGCACGTATACACCTTATACCATATAACACATACCATGCCCATCCATACAAAATTATGGAGATTTAAGCCCTATTTATAGAGTACGAAGGGTTGCATCCGTTCAAAAGAAGAGTCGTGTCCATTGGCGAAGAGTTGTACCGCTTCATTGTGATTGGTTGAATTGGTTTAATCTCATCTATATTGGAAAGGCACCTTTTCATGATTGGTTGACTTTCAACAGGTGTCTTTTCGTCTGACAGTTGATGGCGGTTGATGGCGATTGATCATTTTTATCCGGCGGTTGAAAGAAGAGAAGAGTTGACAAAAAATAGTCAAGGTTGCGACTGCGAATGTATGTCATGATCGTGAATACTTGGTTGGCAACTTTCTGTTGTGAATGTTAACAAGTCGCAACCGCGATATATGTGTCATGATTGTGATATGCCTTTTTCACATGATTCCTCCTTGCGATTTCTATCGATCTTTGACATCTTCGGTCCTTTGCCAATTCCTTAAGTTCCATGCATCTTTTTTCACCTTTTTCACTCTTTTTGCATATATTTCCAACTTTAATCATTTTACTTCCAAGATGTACCTAGTATTTGCATTTGCATAAAAAACAACTACATACCACGTGAAATCTTTTATATGAATTATAAAATGACTTAAACCATAGTGTTTAATGATTAAAAATATCATGATTATAAGTGTAAATATACACTTATCAATAAAGAACAAAGTAGGTAAGGTGTGTTCACAACAATACCACTTTTGAGCTAGATAGTCTTGAATTCTTCCTTAGGGTTTATTTCTGTATTATTGAGAAAAACTTCCTTCCTCCTTTGAGTGACTACTTGTATGAGTTGATGGACCTGAGTTTCCAAGCTTAACAAGTGAGCTCGGTTTTGCTTCATGTACTAGGCCATAATCTCTTTCATTTAATCTATCTCAAATAATTTGGGAGGGTGGGATGATCTTGCTTGTGGGGAAACTTATGATTTATGATGCTTTTAGAAGTAATTGTGTTGTTGTTTAAATTGAGTCTAAGGTTGTCCCCATGAAAAAGTTTGGTGATTTTTCTAATCTGGATTGTATGGGTGAGAGAAAGGGTTATCTCGTAAAAAATTCCATTGCTCTCAGAACAAAGCAATGTCACAATAAACACTTATGTGGTTACCTCCACAGTATTCACAACAACTAGGTTGCAAACTTGTGATGATAGAGACATTCTCCTTTTTAAAGTATGAGAGTAACACATCAAATTTTTTGGGGAGTTCAGTGACATCTTCAACAATATTTGGTCTTCCTTCACTCATGGAGTGCCATTTGAAACTTGTATTAATAATATTTTCTATGATATCGAATATCTCCTCAAGAGGATTGTCTTCCAGGTCATTGTTTGCAACAGATTCAAATTAAATGTTATGGGAAGTGGTCAACCAATTGCAGAAATTTTGAACTTGTCTCCAGGTGGGGATACCATGATTAAGAACTTTTCTCAGCAGATCCTTGAACCTTTCCCATGCTTCTAAAAGAGAATCATATGGAAATAGGAACCTTGTAATTTCATTCCTTAGTTTCAAAGCTTACTTTGGTTGGAAGTATTTGTAGAAAAGCTTTCATATCACTCCAGGTTCTGATGGAACCTGGTTGTATCCCTCAATAAGAATGGGAAAAGCTATATCTTGATAACATTTTCTGAGATACCTCTATTGGTAGGAAGGTACTACACATGGTAATGAAATGTTGGACGTGTTCGTTAAGATCTTCTATAGGAAAACCTCATTATTAAACAGCTTCATAAAGTATATATATCATGGAAGCTTTCACTTCGAAGAGATTGTCCCCTTCTTGAGGTATCACTATACCATAAGAGTGTCCCTCAATATCAGGTTATAAGCATGTTTGAAGTATCGGACACCGAGGTGGAGGATGGTTCTCATTCATTTATTCCTTGTATATTTGTTAGCCACTTTTTAGAAAACCCTAGTTGAGAACCTATTCCTTGAAAAGCTCAATGAACACAGAAGGTTAAAAGCACCAACTTATAGTAAAATATAACAAGACAATGTTGCTCCCTGCAACAATGCCAAAAAATTGTTGTTGTGCGAAATGTAACCTAGAAAATGCGCTAGGGTCTGTTGTAGGGTGGTAAGAACAAGGTCGTATCCATAGGGAGCAAACTGCTTATATAGGAGGATCTTCTAGGTAAACTAATGCTAGGGATTTCTTTCTTAATAATGAGGTTGAGTTGGTCTTGAGTAAATAGCATAAAAGTAAGAGCAGTAAAGTAGATAAAGATGTAAACAATGATAATAAAGACACAAGCCTCACCTTTCCCCTAGGAAGTCTAAGGTTTTTCTCCAAATAGGTTGCGCCAGTTACTTTATTAATATAGTAGATCTAAGGTATCTCAACCAAGGTCACTAGGTGTACTGCTAGGCCTTGTCTAGATACTAAGTTCCTTGAATCACTTCTCCGTTAGGTCCTTGATAAGTTAATTTACTCAACATTAAGTTTTGTCAAGCATTTAACAAAATTAAAACCCTTAGCATTAGGTGCAATCTTTGTTAGATCCTTATGTCATCTAATGTATGTATTTGTTTCCAAAACTACTAATTCTTTGTTAGGTCCTTCTTAGTCATAACTATTCAAGTGCTCGATCTTTGACTATTTTATGATAAAATCTCAAATACACAATCAAGAAATGATATTAAGTATACTTACAACATTGTGGTTGAAAATTCTAGGACTGCCTGCATGGGGTAGACTAGCTCGTTGGTGACAACTCACTCATATTAAAGGAAGAAAATACGAACTTCATTAATAAAGAAAGTTACAAAACCAAGATGGAGAGTGAATGGCAATAAAAAGCATGACATTCCAAATGTAGAGGATGTGTTTACAATATTAAAATAATAAAATGTTATTATATATAAACTCCACCAAAATATTAATCAATCAAAATAAAGGAAAGTGGCATGAGGCGGCCAACTTAGCCACCCACTTTTAGGGAATGTAGGCGCAGTCTTGTAATTATCTTTAAATCACCAAATTGTCCACTTGCCTACTCTCTTCTCCAGCATATATCACGTCCATTTCCATCCACCATCTAATTTTCATCGAGTAGCTTCGTTTCCTCCAATTTGCTATCGTTTTCCCCACCAATTTCTGCCTTTTCTGCTCTGCCATGGGAGATCTTCCAGAACTTTAAAGTTCCATGAGATTGTCCCAATCTTGATAAAAACTGACTTTTTCTCAATCAAATTAAGCACAAACATATATGATTTTACACTAGAACTATTGACTTATTATTTAGGTATCTGGTATGATGCTGATATATTTTTAAAATATAGTAAAAACCAGGTACAAATATAAACTTGGTGGAGTGAACGAACTTTTAATGAAATATAAGGATCATATAAGATATTGAACAATTAGAAAAAAAGTTTTTGAAGGTATCTGGTAGGTATTGGGTAAAATGTTAGTATATTTATGAAATATATTAAAAATCTAATACACACATAAATTTGGTGGATTGAACGAATTTCCAATGAAATATAAGATTCCTATCAGACATTAAATAACTGAGAAAAAAGTTTTGAAGTTATCTGGTAGGTATTGGTAGAATGCTATTATATTGATGAAATATAGTAGAAACGTGGAACACACATAAACTTGGTGGATTGAGCAAACTTCTTATGAAATATAAGATTTTTACTAGATTCCTATCAGGGTCCTACTAGATATTGAATAGTTGGAAAAAAGTATTTGAAGGTTTCTGGTAGAATTCTAGTAGAATGCTAGTATATTTATGAAATATAGTAAAAACCTGGTAAAAACATATACTTGGTGGATTGAATAAAATTTGAATGAAATATAAGATTCCTATCAAGTTCCTACCAGATATCGAATAGTTGAATTTTTTTTTTTTTAAAAAGTATATCATAATGGATGACATTTCAAAGATAAAAAGGAGACATGTAAAAAAATGAACGGTTTGAGAGATAATGGCAAAATAAGATAAGAAAATTAGAAAAAACACATGTTGTACCCAAAGAGGAGGAATGAATAGGAGTACAAGTAATAAGCTAAAAATATTAGTGTGAAATTATATTTTTTTGTGCTAATTTTTGTATGGAAAAGGTCATTTTTTAACAAGATTGTGAAGATCTTTAGGTAGCTAGCGAATAGGGAATAACCTTTTGTTAATATGCAACTGGGAGCTGAAATTGGTTGGAGATCATAGCTAAAGATAGCCTGACATGGAGTAGTTGGTAGAATGGTGATGGAAGTTACCAAGTTCATGTTCTAAGAGAAGAGTGGACAACTTGCATTTTGAGAGTTTTACTATTTGCCCTAGATTTCATAGATAGGGAGGCCAGGTGACCCCCTTATCTTCACTTTCCTTGTTTATTAATGGTGGAGACATTGATTAAATATTTTATTAATAATAGCTTTTTAATATTTTAATGTAAACTTTCCAGGTTTGGGTATTATATAACCCATCTTCTTCATTTTGGAAAATAAGCTTCTTGTGCTTCACATTGTACTCTTGCACTTAAATTCCATGTCTACCTTATACTTTTTTACTATTCATTAATGATAAAATTTGGGTTCTGCATTCAATATGAATGATTAGTCCACTAACAGGTCATGCTTGCCTAGGACTGGTAGTCTAGATATAACCTCTAATTACTAGCCAATCTAATTATATTTTGTTGGTTGTATGTTTGAATGATTTATTTCGTTGAGTTAAGGGCCCAAACTCATGCAAATTATAACTAAGAAGGATCTAAAGAAGAATTAGTTGTAATGGAACACAAACATACACATTAGATTGCATAAGGACTTACCAGAGATTGCACCTATAACTAAGGATTTTAACTTCTTTAAATGCTTGAATAAATTTAATTCTAAGAAAATTAACTTATCAAAGACCTAAACGAGATGTAAGTTAAGGAACTTTAGTATTTAGGTGAGGCCTAAAGGTAAACCTAGTGATCTTGGTTGAGAAACCTTAGATTTACATTCTTTACATGATAAATTACTAAACTGTTTGGAGGAGACCTTTATACTATCTGTTGGTAGGCAAGACCTATGCTTTCTATCATTGTAGGAGACCTTAGATTTACATGCTTTACATGATAAATTACTCGCTCGCTCCCTATGGATACAATCTTGTTCTTTTCCAACTAAAACAAGATCTTAGTGCACTTGTTAGGATAATATATTTAGCACGAAATAAGTTTTTGGCACTGTTTCCAAGTGGAATGTTATCTTGTTTATTAGATTTTACTATAAAGTGATGCTTTTAACCTTGTATATTCATGGTTTTCTGGATTAGGTTATTTTTTGAAAATCTTATCACTTGTATGCAGAGATGTGGCTTATCCCCTAATCCTATAGATTTGGAGATTGAATGGAGAGGCGTCAACGAAATCCAAACCCAATCAAGACCTAAATTCAAATCCAAACCCTAATCTCAATCCTAAAGGCGAAGTACACATAAGGGACAAAATGGATGAGAACAATCCACCACCAAGGAGGTCAATATTGTGAACTTATCTAGAACCAACTACTGAGGGTCACTCTTCCTTTATTGTGATATCTCATAAACGGGATAATTTGTTCGAGATAAAAGCTCTCATGAACAAGCTTAAAGCAACCATTCAATTTAGAGGTTTGCTTTGAGAAAACCCTAACGCACACGTCCAAGATTTAATTACCACGTGCAATACCTTCCGTACTAATAGAGGTATCTTAGAGCAATGTGATCGAGCTAAAACATTCATCATTCTCACTAAGGGATAAAGCTAGAGAATGGTTGAAAACTTTGCAACTAGTTACAACCTGGTGTGAGATGGCAAAATTTTTTCTTAGCAAATACTTTCTTCCAATACAAGCTTTGAAACTAAGAAATGAAATCACAAGATATTCCATGTTTCACGATGAATCTCTTTCGAAAGCATGGGAAGATTCAAGGAAATGCTTAAAAAGGTAACTAATCATGGTATCCCTACCTAAATACAAGTTTGATATTTTTCCAATGGGTTAACTAATGCCCATAAAATGCAAATCAAATCATGTTGCAAATGGTTACTTGGAAGATTACGCTCCAAAAGATATCTTTGTGATCAATGAAAATCTTATTAACATAAGTTGCAAAATGGCACTCTATGACCAAAGAGAGACCTAAAACTGTTGTGAGCTGAAAAATGTTTTGGACCCGCGCGGCCGCCTCGAGGCGTCGACCCTATGAGATGGGGTGTGGGATTTTTCGATTACGGGAGGAAACAAAAGTTTTAAAAAGACTCGAGGACTAAAGCTCTAGCCTATGTTACAGAGTCAGCACCCAGATTAGTTCTTCTAGGATATTCGGTACAAACTAGATTCGTTAAGCCTAAACTATACCATAGTACAAACATTCGAGTCCGAATGAGTTACTTAATTCGTTGTTATTTAAGTTATAATTACAAGCACATCACCACCTTTAAGATATTTCGATTATTATTCTAGTCTTTTCGGTTTATAGTTAGCATTTAAAACATCAACATGCGGAAAGCTATATATAAGTAATAAAGCGATAAACAAACAATCAAAAGCGATAAAATAAGTAAAAAGGCTTCTAACCTAAAGGATGAGAATAAATAATAATACATAATCAGGGGTATACAAAGGTTCCTAAATATCTTTGATCTAGAAATACATATTTATTTAAACTACGATACCCGAAGGAAAAATAAAACCTAGCATACATCTAACCTAAATCTACCTACATCCATAAAGGTTAGCACATGATATATCACAACAATCATTTTCACAATTAGTAACAATACAAGACTCAGTTAGTAACATAAGTTAGATTAAGGTGATCGTGGCTTGATGAACCAAAAAATGGGAAATTCTAGTTTCCCACGTGCTTTTATGTGGAAAATATTAATTTTAGACTCGATTTATTACAATTTATTATTATTATTATTATTATTATTATTATTATTATTATTATTATTATTGATGATGATACTAAATTGGGTTGGTTATCGAAGAAATTGTGTTTCATGTTATAGGGGTAGCAAAAAAAAGCCCAGAAAAATGGAAATCTATTGGTACCCACTAACTATTTAGGACTGGCCTCATCGAGGCTTGTATCGGCCCAACTAGGGCTGTACCAATGTTGTCACTAGGAACATCCCCTTCCTCCATACAAAAGGGGAAAGGGGCTGACACAAGGTAACCGGATCGGTACCGATCTGATCGACCCAAGACCGGTCCAACCGATAGGCTGGTACTGACCTTAGGTTGGTACCATCCTATTGGTCATGCTAGTAACGGTCCAACTAAACGGGTACTAGTCTGAACTTTGAGATAGATCGTAAACTAAAAAAACAAAAAAAACACCCAAAACAAGCCAAGATTCTCCAAAAACTTATAAGCTTACCCCTTTGACATGAATCCGCGAGTTTGGGAGCCAGAAACTATTAGACACGATGTATGCCCTAGAGGCATTTAGGGCGATATATCTTTATTAGCTATAATGTACAAATAGTTTCAAATTATTATTAATAATAATCAAAGTCAGCTTTGTTGCTTATCAAAGCTTTCTATTTATTGTATCTCGTTGGTATAATATATGTTTTAATATGTATATGCGCATTGATGAAATAAAGTCCATGACTAATATATAGCGTAAAAGTGCAAGGACATAGTGGGAGCTATGTGGAGTGAAAACTGCACATACATGTTACTATGAATATTCTAAATATCCCTAGTCGTAGTTTCAATGAGACTAGACATCAATGGAGCAGATAGACTAGCATGTGTAGGCTTACTCCTTGAATTAGTTCTAAGCAGCCTATTTCATGAGCTAAAGGTGGTACATTGAGTTAACACATGAATGTATTCGGTTAATACATTGGAGACCGCTATAATACAGATACTTGGAAATAACTATATCCATGTGGTTGTTTCATGTCTTATTGCAGTAGTAGTATGAGTATCCTTA
>CATIWQ010242398.1:0-10000 GCA_949673415.1 Euphorbia schlechtendalii
TTTTGAGAGAAATATATTCTATATAGAATATTTGTGTGAGTTTGGGTGTAATCGGGTTAAGGGTTTTGAGTGTTTTTTTTTCATTTCTTTGTATTGTTATTTCTCGATTATTTAGTGGATTATTTTGTTGTCGTTATATTATTCCAAATAAATATTTGGTTCCGCTGCCGGGGTTTTTCCCTAATAAATTAGTATCCGAGCCAATTAATATTTATTTTGGAATTTTACTATGGCAACAACAAAATTTGATATCAAGAAATTTGATCGCTTTGTTAGCTTTGCCTTATGGCAAGTCAAGATGAAAGCAATCTTGACGCAGAATGGATTATACAAGGCGATGATGGAGGAATTGCCCGAAACGATGGCGAAAGATAAAAAGCAAGACTTGGAAGAAAAAGCACTAGCTGCCATTCAGTTATGCTTATCAAACAAGGTCCTTCGTGAAGTCATCCATGAGAAGACTGCCAAAGGTTTATGGGAGAAACTCGAGTCTCTCTATTTGTCCAAAAACCTCACCAGCAAGCTTGTGATGAAGCATCGTCTTCATATGCTTCATATGGCAGAAGGTACAACCTTAAAGTCACATCTTGATGATTTCAGTTCCATTCTTTTGGATCTAGAAAATTTAGATATTAAGTATGAAGATGAAGATAAAGCTCTTATGTTGCTGCGATCTCTACCTCCTTCTTCCAAGAATTTCCGAGAGACTTTGATTTATAGCAAAAACACTTTAACCTTGGAGGAAGTTAAAGAGTGTTTGTATTCTAAAGATCTTATTGATAAAGAGCTTTCCGGTGAAAGAACCGGTTCAGCAGAAGGTTTAATTGTTCGAGGGAGATCTGATACACGAGATCCCAGTAGCAGCAATAGTTTTCCAGATCAAAGTCAAAATCTCGATACAGTAATTTGACATGCAATTACTGTAAGAAGAAAGGGCACATTAAGTCTGAATGTTACAAGCTCCAATGAAAGAATAAAGAAAAGAGTCATAAAGACGATAGCCCTGCCGAAGCTAGTGTTGTAGAAGATGAGGTAGACTGCGAAGTCTATGCCGTGTCCGACGATGGTGCCAGATCTGGACAAGGATGGATTTTGGATTCAGCTTGCTCATTCCATATTTATCTCCATAGAGATTGGTTCTCCTCTTATGAGCCAGTAAATAGAGGAGTTGTGTTGATGAGCAACGATCATCCTTGTAAAGTTGTTGGAATTGGTAGTGTCAAAATTAAGGTGCATGATGGTGTTGTCAAAACCTTGACAGATGTGCCGCATATTCCGGACAAGAAGAAGAACCTCATCTCACTATCTGCTTTAGACGACAACAATTGCAGATTTTTTGGTGGAGGTGGAGTTTTGAAGATTTTGAAAGGCGCCCTTGTTGTGATGAAAGCAAGAAAAGTTGGAAGATTGTACGTGCTACAAGGATCAACAGCCACAGGTGTTGCTGCAGTTTCCTCTTCCATGTCAGATTCAGACGTTACCAAATTATGGCATATGAGGCTTAGCCATATGAGTGAAAAAGGCTTGTCCATGCTTAGTAAAAGGGGTCTACTTTGCGGCTAAAATACTTCGAAGCTTGAGTTTTGTGAGCATTGCATTTTCGGTAAATACAAACGAGTCAATTTCAATGGTGGTGTTCACAGAACAAAAGGTACTTTGGATTAAATCCATTTAGACCTTTGGGGCCCCGCACGTGTTCCTTCTAAAGGTGGAGCTCGCTACATGCTTACCTTTATTGATGACTATTCGAGAAAAGTTTGGACTTATTTCTTGAAATACAAGAATGATGTCTTTACCATTTTCAAGCAGTGGAAAGCCTTGGTGGAGAATCAAATTGGCAGGAAGATCAAGCGTCTTCGAACAGACAACGGCTTGGAGTTTTGTAATGAAGAATTTGACACGTTTTGTAAAAATATGGGCATCTCGAGACATCTCATAGTTCCAGGTACGCCACAACATAATGGTGAAGCCGAGCGGATGAATAGAACCTTGTTGGAGAAAGTTCGATGTATGTTGTCAAATTATAGCTTATCTCAAGCCTTTTGGGCAGAAGTAGCTTCAGCAGCTGCTTATTTGGTGAATCGCTCTCCTTGTGCTTCAATTGATTGTAAAACTCCTGAAGAGTTATGGTCTGACAAACCTGCTAATTATTCTAATTTGAGAATTTTCAGATGTCCTATTTATGTCCATGTCAATGATGGAAAATTGGAGCCTAGAGCTAAAAAGGGTATTTTTCTTGGTTATCCTATTGGTGTCAGAGGATATAAAGTTTGGCTTCTAGATCCCAAGTCACCAAAGTCTGTAATCAGCAGAAATGTTGTGTTTGATGAATCTGCTATTCTGCATCCAAGAAAAGAGTCCTCGGTAGTAGCTGACACCGAAATACAGAATTCCAATAAGTAGGTGGAGGTTCCATTCCAGGTGGAGGAATCATTTGCTCTGTCCGACGCCACAGAGGAGCAAATTTCAGAACAGTTATCTGAGCCTATAAAAGTTGAAGAAACTACTATCATAGAGCAGGTGGAGCATCCTGTTGTTGAAAGCAGGCCTGGTAGAGAAAGAAAAATGCCTGTAAAGTTTTGCAGATTATGTTACTTATGCCTTTGTTGCTGCATAAGAGACAGAAGGAGTTGGTGAACCTTCCACGTATTCAGAAGCCATTTCTCGAGATGATTCTGCAAAATGGTTGATTGCTATGCAAGAGGAGATAGAGTGTCTGCACAAGAACAAAATATGGGAATTGGTGAAACCGCCCAAAGACAAGAAGATTGTTGGTTGCAAATGGGTCTTCAAAAGGAAAGATGGCATTCCGGGAATCGAGAATGCTAGGTACAAAGCACGATTGGTGGCTAAGGGTTATAGTCAGGTACAAGGAGTTGATTTCAATGATGTGTTTTCTCCTGTTGTTAGACATAGCTCTATTTGTGTTTTGCTTGCCTTGGTTGCTATTCATGATTTGGAGTTGGAGCAACTTGATGTCAAGACTGCCTTCTTGCATGGAGAATTGGAGGAGAAAATCTACATGAGACAACCAGAGGGTTTCGAAATTGAAGGCAAATAAGACCATGTTTGTATGCTGCAGAAGTCATTGTATGGGTTAAAGCAGTCGCCTCGATAGTGGTATAAACTATTTGATTCCTTTATGGTTGGACATGGCTATTCAAGGAGCCAATATAATAGCTGTGTATATTTTCAAAAACTTGCCCTCGTTCATTTATTTGCTGCTTTATGTTGATGATATGCTTATTGTTGCCAAGGATATGTCTGATATCAACAGATTGAAAGCAGATCTTAGTAGTGAATTTGAGATGAAAGATTTGGGAGTTGCTAAGAAGATTCTCGGCATGGAGATCCAAAGGGATAGAGCTGCAGGAAAGCTTTATTTGACTTAAAGAAGTTTTGTTGAGAAAGTGTTGGAGCGTTTTGGCATGAAAAATGCCAAACCTGTAAGTACTCCACTCGCTGCTCATTTTCGACTTTCTGCTGCTCTATGTCCTCAATCTGAAAAGGATATTGAGTATATGTTACATGTTCCTAACTCTAGCGCTGTTGGTAGTATCATGTATGCTATGGTTTGCACTCGTCTTGACATTTCGCATGCAGTTAGTGTTGTTAGTAGATATATGTCTAATCCAGGAAAAGAACATTGGCATGCTGTGAAATGGATTTTGAGATACTTAAGGGGTACTACAAACGCTTGTTTGGAATTCGGGAAAAGTAAGAACATGGTGGTTGGCTATGTTGACTCAGATTATGCAGGTGATCTTGATAGAAGAAGATCCATTACGGGTTATGTGTTTACCCTTGGTAGTAGCGTTATCAGTTGGAAAGCTACTTTACAGCCCACAATTGCATTGTCCACTACCGAAGCAGAATATATGGTGGTGGTTGAAGCTGTCAAAGAAGCTATTTGGCTACGAGGTTTGGTTGGTGAACTCAGCTCAAATTTTCAGAGGATTGTTTTTCGTTGTGATAGTCAAAGTGAGATTTGTCTGACGAAAGATCAAATGTTTCACGAAAGAACAAAGCACATAGACATCAAGTATTATTTTATCAGAGATATTATTTCAGGGGGAAATATTGGTATTACTAAAATTGGTACGGCAGACAATCCAGCTGATATGATGACAAAACCTCTTCCTATCAGTAAATTGAAGCATTGCTTGAATTTGATTGGTGTCTGTGATTATTGAGTTTGCCTAGAAAGAAAATTTTAGAGAAGGTGGAATTGTTTTGTAAATTTGAAATCAAGGTGAAGAATTGTTGACAAATTGTGCTTTCAAATTACCGTCCATCTATTCGTCCATCAATTCATTTTGTGGGCAACCAAAATGTTAGACCTACAATCCATATGTCGGTTGCATCATTTTTCAATTTCTATTTCATTTTATTCATACTTTGATTGGTCAACTTTGTTAGGCCTAATTTGCACTATAAACACCATACATTGCATGGGTTCAAAGATATCAAACAATTAAACAAAAATTGTTTTGAGAGAAATATATTCTATATAGAATATTTGTGTGAGTTTGGGTGTAATCAGGTTAAAGGATTTGAGTATTTTTTTATTTTTTTGTATTATTATTTCTCGATTATTTAATGGATTATTTTGTTATCGTTATATTTAAATATTTGGTTTCGGTACCGGGTTTTTCCCTCAGACATCCCTTTAATCATCTATCAATTGGTTTAATTAGAAATGATATGTCGGTTTTAGGGTTAGGGCCATAACATTTCAATTTTGAACAGAGAACAGCAGATGCTCTGTTGCCCACATCTCACGTTGTTGCTAGCTTCTGTGAATAAAGAAGCTTCAGATTACCCGAGTAATAAACCATCTGAACTGATAAGCAACCATAATAGCAGACCCAACCGGAGCTCTAGCAGAAGCGGCAGAAATCTCAACGAATCACAGTTGGACAGATCGCGAAACCCACAGGGATAACGAGTGACTTTGGAGTGTTACTTTTCAAACATGTACAAAAACTTGATTGATGTAGATGGAGAGAAATCGGAACACACAGACAACCTAGACGAAATCGGAAAACACAGAAAATAGGGAAATCGGTAGTTTGAGAATAGGAAAGACACCGTCAATGGGATGGGGAAAAGGGTTTTTGATTTTTATTTATACTGAAATTGCACACCCTTGGATTGAAAAAGGAATGGAAGGCTGAGATCTGTCAATGGGTGTAAATACAGTATTTCCGAAAGTAATAAACCAAGTAAGATTTCCTAAATCCACCGTCATCATCTCTCTTCCCTCCGTTTCCCATCTCTCTTTACACCACCGTCTCGCTCTAGCTTCTTCACATTTCATCATTTCCTATTTGATTTGAATCCCATTTCCATTGTCTCCATTTCTATGCCTTAATTAATTTCCGATTGCTTCACAAATGTAAGCTTTTTCCTCTGATTTCTCGCTTGTAATCATAATTTCCTTGGATCTAGCATCATTGTAACTTAATTATTTTTTTGGGAGTTGAGCATAAGAGAAGGAAGTACACTCCTTTTTGAAAGATTGATTTGTTGAGTATTCGATTTCATTTAATGGCAATGATGAAGCAAGTTGTGGAGCTGATTTGTGAGTAATTCAGTGTGGAATTATGGGTCTCTTTTTTCTTTTGTGGAACTCTTTCCATTTTTATTATATGATAAGTGTTGTTGACTATTTAGATCTAATGTTAGTGTTTTTGACCAAGTCTATTGCTTTTTATTCATTTTCTCTTATCTTTTGTCAGCAGCCAAACAGCGCGTTGTAGTAGACTTTTTCTTTCTTGATTCGTTAGATTCAATTGCTATATTAGGATCTTAATGATGTGATTTGCTTCATGCGTGCTTCCCATAGCCGCAAATTGTAAGATTGTCGTCCATCTTTGCATTGCATTTAATTCAATTGGGAATTTTACTTTATTATGTCATTCCGTGGACAGGTTTTGAAGAACGAAGATAGCGCCCATATAAAGTTGTGAAGTTGAATAATCTGCCATGGATGAGTATAATTCTGCTCTAGTTATATATAATTGGAAGTTTGGAACACTTATCTTCTTCTTTTATTTCAATTTTTTTTCTGAACTTTGGCTTGCTATAAATATAGGGAAAATGCTGTTCAGGTTCTGCAAAGATACCGGCGGGACCGGCGGATACTCTTAGATTTTATTCTTTCTGGTACCTTAATTAAGAAAGTTGTAATGCCTCCTGGTGCTGTTACATTAGATGATGTGGATCTAGACCAAGTCAGTGTAGATTATGTTCTCAATTGTGCTAAAAAAGGTTGCTTTCACCTGTATGCCTGTCATTGATTCCTGAATTGATGTTTGATCGTTACATTGTATATTTCTCCTCTAATAACTGGCTGCCAATCTAGGTGCATTGCTAGAGCTCTCAGAGGCGATAAGAGATTACCATGACAACTCTGAGTTACCCCAAATGGTATGTATTAACTTGCAATATTGCGGAATGCAGATTAATAAGGATATTGTTTATTTCATTGTCAAATGATTATGGGTTGTTCATATTATGTTATACGTGATCGCTGGAATTTGATTTTCCTTCCATGTGGTTTCTCTTAGGATTTCTCTAGCATTTTAATGAGACATGCATGCATATGCAGTAATTTGGCTTTTCTTGAATGTAGGATATGGTTAAAATGTTATGTTTGGTCTATCTAATTTTTACTGTGAACTTTATGCTTGATGCATGTTCACTAACTTCTTCTAAGTGTCATATGATCTTGAGATTGTAAATTTTGAAGTTGATCCTTTTGTTGATTTCAGCATGGTGGGGGTTCAGCACATGACTTTTTCTTGGTTACAGATCCTGATTCTTCAGGGTTACCTCCAAGAAGAGCACCACCAACCCGTCCATCTGCACCACCAGTCCCTGCTGTTGCACCAACTCCTGTCTTCGCACCATCTCCTGTTGCGTCATTTTCCAGTGTTGCAAAGTCAGAATCCTTCAACTCCGCTGAAGTTCGGGAACTGACTGTGGATGACATAGATGATTTTGAGGATGATGATGACGAACCTGAAATTGCCAGTGTCAGAATAAGGCGGAATACTATCGATGCTGTTGATCTCATGCCAAAATTACCCACGTTTGCTACAGGTAACTGCAAGGAACTTTTATTATACTTTAAGTCTATATTAAATATTAAGCTCATGCATCTTTCTTCATAGTCCTCAAGCATTTTTGATTAATAGTTAGAGATTTGCATTTAGAATCTTAAGCAGCATACTTATATATGAGGTGAGACATGGGCATACGTGCATGGCGAGTTTAAATGTATTGCTAGTTATAATTTCATAATTTCATCACATTAGTAAGTTATAATAATCATTGTCTTAAAATAAATTTATCAAATTTACATGATTTAGGATGATAATACAATAAATTATGTGAACTTTCTACCTAATCTAGGTACTGTGGCTAATTGTTTTGGAATATGTTGGGTTATATGCGCTAGAGACTTAGTTAATAACACCTTGGGTTTTCTCATTTTGAGACTGTTTAATAATATTTTTTTAGAGAAGCGAAGGGAGTTTCAGTCTCTTGGTATCTTCATTTAGTAAGTGAATAAATTTTAGCGAAGCTTTCTTCATAGTTTATATTATAATTGTTGTATTTTATGCTGTGATTTTGAGTTCAATTTGAGGCTCATAGCAGACTGGTTATCCAGTTTCCAAATAGGTTCTTTTTTGAAAACTAGAAAGCTTTGGTGAAGTAAACCCAGAAATTTAGATTTATTATCTATGTGAAATTCTCTGATATAGTGTGGGTTAAACACATGGTCTTTTTGGTAACTAATTTATGTAAATCGCCTATAACATTGGTATAGCAGCCCGTATAGGTAAAAGTTGGGAAATCCTGAAGAAAAGGGAAAAATTTAAGGTACCATATGTGAATTAATTACAGGGTGTGACTGGTATTGAAGTCAATTCTTTAAAAGTTTCATGAAATTTTATTGCATGAAAGTTGTGATATATGTTTAATCATTATTTAGTATTAAGGTTGCATAATTGAATGTTTTATTGTTAGAATCTGAAATAGTAGGAAAGTTGGTTCTAAAAGTATTTCTTTTTTGCTTTTAGGTATGTCAGATGATGATCTCCGTGAGACTGCATATGAAATCCTATTAGCATGTGCTGGGGCAGCAGGGTAAGTTCCCACAATTTTACTTGGCTTGGATACTGCTTTCTCTCTAATAATCTTCAATTAATAAGAGGCTTTGTATAATTGGCCTACGTTGTAAACTTAATTTGGTTTACTATCATACAATCCTTTTATTTCCTTTCATCGATTTATCCACATAATCAGGGGCCTAATAGTTCCCTCAAAGGAGAAAAAGAAAGACAAAAAGTCGCGGCTGATGAGGAAGCTTGGGCGTAGTAAAAGTGAGAACATTGTTCAGTCTGAACGTGTCCCTGGATTGAATGGTTTGTTAGAGATCATGCGTGCACAGATGGAGGTATTTGAGAAGTTCATCTCATTACAAATTTTAATAAGCTTTATCTTATTTTGTTCTCTTCTCTTTAGGGTTCTTTCTTAAAAATGAAATAATCATCTTAGGTCCTTAATATCAAGTCTTAAATATAATTTGCAGTATTTTATATAAAATGATCATAATGAAATGTTTATACATATTTTTTTGGTACCATAGATGATATGCTTCATTAATGGCACTTTTTTGCAAAAACTTTGTGAACAGTATATTCCATAATCTTACTATTATTTTGGAATTTTGTATTACTTTTTCCGGCCCCATTTAAATATTTATGGTCTCAATCTCTCGAGTCTATTGCAGGATTGTTGTAGCATCTAATCATGACAATACATATTTATGCATTGCGGTGCCTCTTCTATTCCTTCTCTTCAATACTTAAATATAATGTTATGCTATTATCATCATTAAGTGTGGTTAGTGTAAGCTCATGTAAACAGAATCCTCTGACAGCTGCATTAATGACTAGAATTTGTTTTTCAATTGGAAGCATATTGCGGCCTGTTGCTCTAACTCTAATCAAGATCATGTCTTTTCCAAACTGGCCATTCAGGTCTAGTTTGGAATCAGTTTCATACCTTACTCTTTATGAGATAATGATTCTTTGCCACCCTAAACGAGTGCAGATAACTGAGGAAATGGACATCCGAACTAGAAAAGGGTTGCTCAATGCTCTAGTTGGAAAAGTGGGGAAAAGAATGGATACCCTATTGATTCCCTTAGAATTGTTATCTTGTATATCACGGACAGAATTTCCCGACAAAAAAGCATATATACGGTGGCAAAAAAGGCAGGTAAATTCTTTACTCTTTACTTTGTTCTCATTTGGTTCTGTTTCTTCTATGTTGGTTGATAAGTTTCTCTTGGAGATACTAAATTGAAGATAAAGAAATTTGAATTATTTAAGCGTGGCACATATTTTTCTTCTTTTTTGGTACAGTTGTTCATCCTGGAGGAGGGGCTTATCAATCATCCAGTTGTTGGGTTCGGTGATTCCGGGCGTAAGGCTAGCGATTTGAGGATTGTTTTGGCAAAAATTGAGGAATCTGAGGTGAGTATTTTTTTTATACAAACTTCTTTTGTGTCATTCATATCTTGCAAAAAATGTGAGCTTATCTTGTCACTCCTCTCTGTAAATGGTGACATAGGATAAATAAAACTTCTGTATCTGGCGTTCCAATTTGATTTGCTTCCTAACTCATGTCAACGTGCTAATACTTCTCTGATTTTTGTTATTATATGTGTTTTATTGTATATGTGTCTATCATATATATGATTTTTGTCTCTGCTCCGTGGATTATAGTTTCGTCCATCTTCTGAGGGAGAGGTCCAGCGAACAGATTGCCTGCGTTCTCTCAGAGAGATTGCTGTTCCACTTGCTGAGAGGCCAGCTCGGGGTGACTTAACTGGTGAAGTATGCCACTGGGCAGATGGTTATCACCTTAATGTTAGATTATATGAGAAACTCCTTCTCAGTGTCTTTGATATTCTAGATGAAGG
>CATIWQ010242398.1:12500-20530 GCA_949673415.1 Euphorbia schlechtendalii
AGCACTAGCTGGTCAATTAAGATTGTTGGTGGAGGAGTTTGCACTCTAAATAATGATTGTTTTAGCTTTGTCAATATTGATATTTCATTGGCCACCTTGTAAAGTTTTTCATTATGTCTGATATATTTGTCCATTAAAGTTACTACTGTCCTTCATGATATATGATTTAAAATAAAACATGAGCAACTTTTTTATATTGCTAATTCCTTGCGTTTTATATTTGGAGCATGGATATAGAGTAATCTCCCTCTCCTGCTTTTCTTTCTGAATGCAGACCTTGCAAGTTGTTGAAAGATCAGACACAACTCATGAGCATTATCTTGCACTGCTTGCAGAAGAAATCAAGAAACTTCTAAAAATAGAATCAACCATATTCACACCAATTTTGTCTCAGAGACATCCTCAAGCAATCATTGTTTCTGCTTCGCTTATTCACAGGCTTTATGGAGTCAAATTGGTTAAGTTTTTGTTAATCATTTTGGAATAATTACATTCTTATATTGTCTTCTTTCTGTATGCACTTCTCAAAATATTGAAGTTTAACGAACTTGCTTGTCTTCAGAAACCATTTCTTGATAGTGCCGAGCATCTGACTGAGGATGTAGTGGCAGTGTTTCCCGCTGCTGATAGCCTTGAGCTGTATATAATGTCACTTATTGCTTCTGCTGGTGGTGAGGCCAGGAAACTAAGTCTATACCAGGTGAGACTACTTGATTTGGCTGCACAAGGTTTCTCTTTTCTCGTTTTTTTTTTTTTTTTGCAATGAATGGATTCAATTCGGCGGAGGAAAATTCTTGGAATAGAGGATGTCATTAGTTGGTTAAAAAGTTGCTATGGAAGTGTGAACCATATCTCTGAGCTTCTTTGTGAGAATATTATCTATCTTTTTTGCACTCTTATCAATTTTCTTTCTTTTATTGTTCAAGGTTGAGTCCATATCTGGAACATTGGTTATGCGATGGGTTAATTCGCAGCTTGGAAGAATTTTGAGCTGGGTTGAACGAGCCATTCAACAAGAGGTAACCTTCCAAAGCTATTCCTTTTCATCTTCTTTCAGAAAACCTTCTCTTTTTTTGTTTTCTCATTTATATGAATATGTTAATTCAATAACAGGTTACTCTCTATTCTTGCTCTGTGCCCTCCATTAAGGATCTAAAATCTTCTTTATCTAACATTGAGCTTCAAACTTTTTTGTAAATTTCTCAGCACTGGGAGCCAATATCTCCACAACAACGGCATGGGAGTTCAATTGTTGAAGTATATAGAATTGTAGAAGAGGTATAAATGCTATATAAATGTAGCTACTTATAATTCCTTGGGTTACAATTGATTTAGTTTGCTTTATAATAGACATAAGACGTGCATGATTGTTTGATGGGTCTTTGTGGAGAATGTTTGGAATTTTGTAAAGTCATTGCTACAAAGGATCTAGTGTTTCCCATGTGATTTACATAAGATCTTTCTAAATGGAAAACATATCTTAATTCCTTGGCGGAGGCTTCTGGAATTCCATGCATTCTTTAAAGCATGTTGTCTTTTGCTTGCTTTGTGGAGACATCAGCTAATGTCTTCTTTCCTTCACAAAATTTTTCTTTTGTTGCAGACAGTAGATCAATTTTTTACTCTAAAAGTTCCTATGAGATCTTCTGAGTTGAATGGCTTATTTCGGGGCATTGACAATGCATTCCAGGTGTATTCAAATCGTGTCATTGAAAATCTGGGTGAGTACATAGCTTCTTGATTCCTCCCATGTTGAAAGCAATAATAGTTAAATGTAAGTGCTTCAAATTAGTCTGAAAATATGTTTTCAAATGTAGCAATGAAAGACGATCTAATTCCACCAGTTCCTGTTCTTACACGATACAAAAAGGAGGTTGGATCTGGATTGAAGGCTTTTGTTAAGAAGGAACTATTTGACTCCAAGCTACCTGATGAGAGAAAATCAAATAACATCCCTGTCCCAGCTACTGCAACTCTGTGTGTCCAGTTAAACACATTATATGTGAGTTCAAGTTGCCCATTATAGAGGAAATAAAACAGCTTGAAATTCATAATTTCATATCATTTTAGTATTTACTCATAGTTTTGTGATTATCTATGAACAGTATGCAATTAGTCAACTGAATAAATTGGAAGATAGCATTTCAGAGCGATGGATTAAGAAGAAGAACCCTCATGAACAGTTTATCAGTATGTATCTTATTATGCACTTTCCTCCACAAGCTTTCTTTTTGTTATATTCTCTGTCGCTTGATTGTTCTGTCTAATGGAAACCAAGTAATGTCTGGTAAACCTAGTTAGTTTATGCATTTCACTTACTGGTGCTTAAGAAACACTTCACCCCTAGCTTTAGATACTTCACTTGAACATAAAAGGGAATTTAGGCTATATTTAATTTGATTGTTCTGATTCTTGACTGGTATTGTTCTGAATATTCTACATTTTTTTGCCATTGAACCTTGATGTATGTTGCTGGATATTTTAAAATCTGCTAAGAACGTTGGTTTTTCAACTACTAATTATTCCATTATATGCTTACAATCATATGAACGAGGACAATTTTATTATCATTTCCATAATCCTTATGAACCTATATGAGTAGAGAAATCCATGGATGAGAAGTCTGCAAGTTTTAACCAGAAGGGATCGTTTGATGGAAGTAGAAAAGATATAAATGCTGCTATTGACCGCATCTGTGAGTTTACTGGTAAGCATTGCATTCATCTACTTGTCTATCACCTTGACATGTTCACTAAATTCTAATTGATTATACCTTTCTTTCCAGGAACTAAAATAATCTTTTGTGACCTGAGGGATCCATTCATTGAGAATTTGTATAAACCCACTGTTTCCCAGTCTAGGCTGGAAGTGCTGATTGATCCACTTGATGCAGTAAGTTACTCTTGCAACTTGTAATCTCTTTTTTCCGTGGTCGTATTGGATTTCTTTGCCTATATTTTAGAGTCTTGATTCAGTTTTGAGTCTTCAACTCAAATTTGTACGATTTATTTCTCAAATATTTGGTTATGTTCAATTCTTGTTATGAATGTAAAAATAAAAGTTTGAATTCTCATTGTTGAAGCCCAAATCTTAAGTTCAGTGATGTGATATAATTTCAATAATCCTTGACTGCCTAAGGTAGAGTTCACTTACTTTAATGAAGTCCTCAATTTAAGCAATCTTTGCAGGAACTGAGTCAGCTCTGTAATGTCATTGTGGAACCACTAAGGGATCGTGTAGTGACAAGTCTTCTCCAAGCTTCTATGGTTCGTGCCATTGCTGCTTTACAAAAGTTCCAAACATGTTTATTTTGCTTTTTACTGAAATGGTTTTTCCCGTCAGGATGGCTTTTCCCGTGTCTTATTAGATGGAGGACCATCAAGAGTTTTCTCTCCAGCTGATGCAAGATCATTAGAGGAAGATTTGGAAGTTCTGAAGGTATTGTCTATGGATTCCTAAAGTCATTTAACTGCATCCTAAATGTTTCGGAATTGGAATTTTGAAGCCTAATTATATGTGATCTGCACATACAATCCACGTCGTCTTCATTTTCTTGAAGTTTTTTCTTCCGACTACCTTTTACATGTGAACATGTCTTCAAGTTTCTTGGTTCCTTTCGTATTTTGCAGGAGTTTTTCATTTCTGGGGGTGATGGACTTCCTAGAGGAGTAGTTGAGAATCATGTAGCACGAGTTCGACATTTAATTAAGTTGCATGGTTACGAGGTTAGTTATTATTTCTATAGTTGTAGTAATGATCATAGTAGTAAAAAACGCTTGCTGTTGCGCTTAAAGCGTTGAACACAAACTGGGGTGCAAAAAGCACGTGTTTTTGCCAAAAAATCGCGCACTTTGAAAAAATAAAGTGCAAATGGTTAGATTTTAATGACTTTTGGATTTAATGACTTTTTTTTTGTTGTGGACTATTGTGATATTCAATATTTATTAGTTTTAAGTAGCTGTGTTTAAATTTTTCTAAACCTATAATATTTTGGATTAGTTCATAGTAGTGCGCTTTATTTTCTTAAGCAAGCGCTATTTTTGCGCTGTGTAAAAGCGAGAAGCTTTGAGTGCGATTTGCGCTCTCGACTACTATGGTAATGATACTCAAAAATATAATTGTTATGAACCATTGATAGGAAGTTCCAACTTACATTAGTACAAATTTCTTTCTAGGACGGGTGTGTGCAGTTATGTTTAAACTTCCATTGGCAAAATTTCAACCTGTTATTTTGTCATCATATTATACCGAGTTAGTGATAGCATTTATATCATTCAGTTTCATTTTTGGGTTGCAGACTCGAGAATTGGTGGATGACCTGAAATCTGCGAGCGTGGAAAGGCATGGTGGAGGCAAATTAGGTGCTGATACTCAAACATTACTGAGAATATTATGTCACCGAAGTGATTCAGAAGCATCCCAGTTCCTCAAGAAACAATTCAAAATACCCAAGTCTTCTGTATAGTACGCATGGGTTTCGGTAGACATGCAGAGGGTCGAGAAGGTTGAACAATCCGTGACATTTTGATTGTATGTCTGTCATTCAATTCATTCATTTTTGTTTGTCATAAGGATTTGAGCCTTTCATCCCTTCCTCAAGAGAACTCAAAATCATCATCTCTTTCTCTTTGTATACTTTGTTGTATTTATTGCTGGAATTTCTAATGCACATTGAACATGCATCGTGTCTAGCACTTGTGTTTTGTTGAACCAGATTCCTTTCTTTTAAATGCTATTTTTTTTATATTTTTAAAGTAAAAAAAAGGTTTCTTTGGAAAGAAAGTTGTATTTTATTCATTAACAAGCAAATCGGATTATCAAGGCTTCAAGGCAAAGTATATTCTTTCACTCACGATATATATTCAATCCTAAACATTTCACATAGCTTACATATAATTTTTCTACTAACTTGAATGAAGGAGGTGATTATGTATCATGTCCCCAAAATTTAATGGAATACTAGTATTTTTTGCAAGGAAATTTTGTTCTGATATTTTATGAGTGACTCAATTGTTAAATAACTTATAATTATCAACAACTTAATAAGATTTTAATTGTTTTGAAATAAGAATTTCTTATAACTTTTTAAAATATTAAACAATATTGAAATTGTTACGAGGGTAATTGTCAACAATGTCATGTTTTTCAACGTGTGGCCTTTACACATAAGCCCTTATTTACATATTTGTCTTTCAACTTAATTCTTGCATTCTTTCGGCCTTGATCGCGTCTTCTCTTCTGCTAAAGTTTGGATCTTTTTCATCAAATAACCATGCATGTAAATTCTCGTCATTTTCAGCTAGAAAACAGTGCTGAGAGTAAAATATTAAAAAAATGTGATTTTCTCAATTTTTACATTGGGACTGATCTATTATTTCCGTTCAGTTTTACAAATTCATTTTTTCAAACTTTTAAACGTATTAAATAATTTTGAACTAGTAAAAATTGTAATTTATTTAATTCATTTAACGGTAAAATTTCGGGGGAAGGAGAAAGGAAAAAGCAATGCCTACATTTACGTAATAACTTTTATTTTAAAATAATAAAATTAAAACTAACATCTTAAAATTATTAAAAGTAATTAAATTTTCTAGTGAGAGAGAAAATCAAAGAATAACGTCGTTAAAAAATCAAACTAATCCATTTGGGTCAAATTAAAGGGTTGCATGTTTTTCACCTTGGACAACATATCAATTTTACAAATCCATAAATGCCTCGAGGACAAAAGAAATATAATTTTCTTCTCGTTTATGAATTATTTATTGCTGTCAATATTTGATATTCAAATGTCTTATTTCAAGCATTAACTTCCACTAGAAATAATTGAATTTTTAGATAAGGCTTACATATTCTACCACCCATTTGGTTAATATATATACACACACCCACATATTGTATAGCCTGCAGATTACTGCAATGAACCGGTGGTGGGCTGGAGCCACTAATGCAGCTGCAAAGGCAAGTAAACATCACAGTCCCATGTTTTCTAACAACAAAAAGATTCAATATTTTAATATTTTTTTGCTTTCATTAAACAGAAAAAAACTAGAAGAAAATGATGATGATAATGTTGCAACAAGGTACCAAAGCGTTGCCCTTGTCATTGGAGTCACAGGCATAATTGGCAACAGTCTTGTCGAAATCTTACCTTTTGAAGATATACTTTTTGTTGAAGTGACCAAGAGAGAAGGGTTGACTTGGTCAATTCATAGGCCAGGGCCAATGTTCGGGTTGTTGCCTAGTTCTTTGAAGAATGCGGTTAGTACCTTTTGTGTTCATGCGGCGATATGTAAGTATCAAGGGCTGCTCTTAATCTTTCCAGGTGAAAGGGAAGCTTGGGAAAGGTTTTGGTATGCATCAGACGCTGAACAACAAATATATAGTAATGGGAAGAATGGAGATGCCTTCAAGTGGAAACACTTACGAAAAATGGGGGGAAAATTTGGGGTCAGACTGTTAAGGAGAAAGAGTTGGTGCGCTCGCAAGGTGGAGAAAGTTGCTGCATGGTAGCTTATTGATGTTGCTTTCAATGGGGCTATATATAGTACATTTCTCTAACGCTCAACAAGACAATGGGCGAAAAAAACAAACTGCGAGACACTACAAGAAGCAGACCTTGTATAGCTTGTTATTATCTATTAACATCATAAATATGCATTGAGGAGAATGCAGGGAGTTAATATCCTCAGAGTTTAGATTCTTGACTTAGCTGCAATCTTTCGGTTTGATTGGTTGAGCCACAGGTAAGGGAAGGTATATCCCTGTTGGAGATGTCAAATGAAGCTCCAAAATCGAAGAGTGGGTCTGAAAAGTTTGGTGCAAATTATGATAAAAGCATGTAATAGCAGAAAGAATGGATTAGACATAAGCAATTGAATATCAATAGCCGCAGTTTTAACTGAACAAGTAGTAGAGATTGGTAGCATAGCAATCCGAAAACCGTAACTTGTTTATATTCTCTTACAAGAATACCACAGAAAAGAACAAAAACGGGTAAACAAAACAAAGATGTCAATCTGATAATCGTGCATTTATATTTATGGAAATATACACGTTCTTGTAGCATAAGCAGTAAAAGGTCTTCAAGCAAATTCTTAGGTAAATCTACTCCATCCATATTGGATTCATGAACAAATCATCAATGTCAATCAAATCAATTCAAACCAAATATCAGATAACTTAGAAAAGGTGCATATTCGTTCCATACCGACTCACTGAGTTAAAAGAATAGCAATATATAGTTTATCAAGAAGTTTCATTTTATCCCTTCTAAGAAGAGAGCCACAAATTTAGCCACGAGGTATCAATATGTGAGCAAGACAGAAGCTATAACAATCATATTGGTCAATTTTGGCAAAATGACATTTGGACCTGGTGCTATTATTTTGTAGAAATTTTGACACTTGAATACTATTCCATTAACAGTATACTACTCGATGTTCGCTAATGGAATACGAACAAAGTGACAAAATGAGTAAAGGAGTTGATTTCATAATTTGCAAGCAACTATAAAGTTACAGGTACTGCAGTGCAACATCATTGAATTACCTATTGGAAGATGCAGAGACCCCTCTCAACCTCTCTTCGAGTCTCGCCCTTGCAAGTAATACAGTTCCAGAAAGGCTATCATTCCCACTCAATTTTATGCTTAAACCCTCGGTATTCATGCTGGGCTGACTGCTAGCTCCAACCGCTGTCAAAGCAAATTGCACAAATTTGGAGAGTTTAATATCAAATATCAGTTCATGAAAATAAAGATTCACTCTTTCAATGACTATCGTATATCAATCAACTTCCCAAATCCAATGACAGCCACGTTGAATACAACCATAATTAATACTATCAATTCTGAGTATGGATCTCACATCATCGAATAAGCAACTGGCTGGCAAAAATAGGAATAAAATTTACTACTTGCAGAGAAGAGGATAGGCGATTACACGAGATCCTACTGTGTGGATATCTCCGGGGGAGGATCACAGCCGTCAAAATCATGCCGGTGAATATGACTGTGGCGATTTCTGCGAGAA
>CATIWQ010242402.1:0-15000 GCA_949673415.1 Euphorbia schlechtendalii
AGACACCTCGCGAGGAGGCCCCGCGAAGGTTCCTTAGGACCCTCGCGCGGGCTGCCTCGCGCGAGGCTGCCTCCTTGCGAGGCTGCCTCCGTGCGAGGCTGCCTCCGCGCGAGGCTCCCCCGCAATCGGGATTACGTCTCCATCCATTTTTTTCGATTTTTATTTTTTTATTATTATTTTTTTTTTATTTTATATATATATTTTTATTTTTTGTATTTTTTTATTTAGTTAAATAATTTCTAAGTTACATTAAATAATTTTATTAGTAACGAGGAGGATTCCAATTCGGACACGTCAGGATACTTGAAAATGTGTAATTCAAGGATAAAAATCCCGTAAAAGCCGTCATCATCGAACGCGCGAGCTGGTACAAAATCCCGTGCTCACAAATCCCTTACATTTTCTCCTGAAATGTAACTAAGGAATACTCCATTCCTTCATAACCGATGTTAGTAGCAAATGTATCATAAAGTCTCTATGTGTCAAAGAAAGTGATTTTAATTAACTAAAAGCAGGGCTCAGCATGAGTTGAGTGAAATAACTCTGAACTACATAGTATTAGCACAGACTTAGCTTTTCCTTACACTAACTCATAATTTAATTAATTACATAGTAAAACTGAGTTGTTTTCCCTTAAACAAACTCAAGTTAGCTTTATTGAATAAGAGTCTACTTAGTACTCAATTAATTTCACTAACCTAGATAGTTTTCTATTTCCAAAACTATTAAGTACTATGAGGTACTATTAACTTGGGTTCTACAATTAGAAGTCAAATAGTGGAAACTACAGTAGTTGAGATCCCTACTTAGAAGAAGGAGGTTATAGAAGAAAATCTAGCCAAGATATACTCTATCAAGCGTAACAATTAATGGAAACCATATCCTCTAAAAGATATGAGCTCTAATGGAGAAGATAAGCAACCTATTAATATTCTAACAACTAAGAGGAAGAGAGGTGATTTTGACCCAAATGTGAAAATTTAGTGAAGATGAGCCTAAAGACTTAAAAAAACAAGAGAGGAGTTTCCCAAAAAGAAGGCTGCGAAGAAAGGGAAAAAGGGAAAGAAAGAAGAGGTTGCGAAGACCTATGGGGAGTCTGTAGTGGATTATAATGACCCGAAAAGGGAAGCCACGATCAAGGCACTGAATTTGAGCTTAATTGAGTCATTCCTAGTAAGGAAAAGAGATGATGCAATTATAATTGCAGTAGAAAAAGAAGAAGAAAAATGCTTACTAGAAATGATGAAGAAGGTTCATGCGTTAGAGGAATTCATTAAGAAAATGAAGGGGATTAGCATAGCACGGGAACCGTAAGTTGAATTCAATGGTGACATATGGAAGGGGCGTTTATTGATTATGATTTAAAAGTAAGATTTCTTATTATATACATTCTTACTCCTTTTTTAAAGGTAGAGAATCCCACTTCCTTATAATCACAAATGAAGAGAAGAAAGAAAAGGGGCTATTACAAGCTTAGAAGGAGTAGGACTCTAAGGAAAATCCCAAATCACCGGGTCTGGATAAGCAAACTGTGATCTTTGATCTTTCTCATCTTTTTAAGGCTCCAATTAACACTCTACCCTTCAAGCTAGCATCTCCAATTGAGACCTCTTTGCCCAACAAATAAAATCCAATCACCATTGCCTCCACCATTACAAAGGAAGTTGTAGATGAACTGATTGATGAAGTTGATCACTCAGAGAAGAAATCCACTGAGAAGGAAGAGTATGCTGAGAATAAGAAAGAGGAATCTAGTATTGCCTTAGAGAGAGAGAAGGCAAGGTTAGAAGAAGATGCGTTCCTTTTTGCTTTAAAGGAAGAGGAGTTGAGGAGGACAATTGTTGTGGAATGGGGAGTTCGTTCATCAGATGAAGCTTGCACTTCTATGAATCTGAAGGTTGATAGAGTTGTACTATCTGACCCCATAGTAAATACTAAGGAAGTGATCATTGAGGATGAGGAGAATGAAGGAGATGACTTCATGGAGATTGAGGAGACTGCAGAAATTAAAGCTAAATTTGAACAAATAAAGGTAGCGAAGGCTCATTTGAAAGAGAATATCTCATATTAGGCCAAAGAAGTGGTCAATCCATCTAATTCTTTAATCCTTTAAAAGCAACTACTATCTTAGAGGATTGATGAAGATGATTCCATAAGTAGCAAAGGTTGGATGCTAGGAGATATTACTAGTGAAGAAGTTGTGCAAGACTCAAACTCTGTCCTTGTGAATACATTTCATCACAATGGGAAACCATAAATGATCTACTTACCATGGCCTTAAGACTAAGTGATTTAGTAGTAGACATCAAGGTTATTTTTCTTCACTAAGCAATTGGCCAAGAGTGCAGCCTTTGTGTCTGGGAAAGCCCAAATACTCATTGAATTGGCAATCTAGATCCCTGTGGCATGCTAAATCTACTTAGAGTTAATTCAACATCTTCAACCTATAATAGAGATTAGACATGCCAATTATATTGATATAAGGGATATTTTGGTTATGATGAATGAGAGGCTAGAGGATAATGAGAAAGGTATTAAGCTCACCTATAATGAAGTCACAATGCACTGGTTAGAAACATAGAGGCAACTAGTAGACACTTTGAGCACTCTTGGCACTACTATTGAGCGATGTTAGTTGAATTACACCTTTGGGCTTAAAGGAGAAATCAATGAGTCGAGGAAGTAGAAAATTATTAGGTTATGATAGCAAAACAAGAATCAAAATAGCTTGTCTGAAATGATGAAGTTTATAGATGAATTCAAAGAAGATATGCTCGAGGCTATTGAGGATTCAAAGAAGGAAATTTGGCCAGAGGTGAGCAAGGTTGTTGGTGCCACAATCAAGGGAGTTAATGATAATGCATTCACCTATAAGAATAAGATCACTAATGATCTTTCTGATGAAATCAAAGAAGGGTCACTAAGACTATTAAAGAAGTCAAATAAAGTTTTATAGCTTGCCAGACTGATCAAATCCAGAATCAACAAGTTGATGTCAACTCATTGGGAGATAAGTTGGAACAACTTTATCTTCTCTCCTTCTGCACTCATGATAGTGAGATTGTGCCTTATCTGCAACATCTATCCAATGGCATAAACTCCCAACGGATCAGGAATTAGAAAGCTCTTGCACTTATCCTTGAAAATCTCTTTCCAGTATTGTCTAATAAGACATCCAAGCTCATTCAACAGATTCTACCTCCTTTACAAGTAAATGCTACTACAGTTCAAGAATGTATTCAATGCTTACTCTGTCAGAAGATGTTATAGTCACTCAGCTTGTTGGCATTGAGTGGAGGGATAATGATAAGCACAACTTCGAGTCTATCTAAGATAGGAGAATGAGATCGTCATCTGTAAATCAGGAGGTAGCTGACATAGAATTAGATAGGCCAACCCATGTAATGAAACAACCAGAAGATTATGTTTTTGTAAAAATAAAGAAGTAGATAGGAAATTTTTTCTAAATAAGATTTTAACCATGTTAAATAGCTAAGTATAATCAATGAAAGTATCATTCAAAAATTATTTTGAGTAAATCATTGCATTGTGCTATCTACTCTTGATTCTAAGTAAAAATTGCAAGAAAATCAAGAAGATAGTAACCATCTCAAAATGGCCAAGGATTATGAGGAAGCAAATTATGACAAGTAAACAAGACTTTACCATTGAAGAACTATTGTGCTTATAATGCACTCAAAACCAACAAAATAAGTGAGATTGTTGGATACAGATCCTGATTAAAATTTTGTTTTTTCTAAGTCAAAAGGTTCACTTGTCATAATGTCATTCAGAAGGATGTATAAATCCTGGAATTTATGTGGTGGAAGAGGTAGCAAAGAAATTGGTAATTGTAGAGGTGAAAAAATGAGGTGGGTGAAAATGGTAGTGATGACGAATGTGGTGGATATGGAAGAGGAGGTGCTAGTGGTAATAGAATTTGTTTTATAATTATTATATGATAGTAAATTTTTTACTATGTTTTAGTAGAACATTAGAAAACATTTTCTGATAAAAATTTAAGTATATAATATTATATGATTTAGTATTTTTAATTTATATATACAATATGTTTTAAATATCTCTTCCTATACCCATGTAGCCATTATTTTGAGGGTCGCCTTTTGATTTTATGTTCTTAGGGCATCATTAGGAGCTTGACCAATTTATTACCGTCTAAAATAAAAAATTTTCTCTTAGATGTATTACTCAAGATACTGATAGTTCAAATAATAATATCATGGATTGAAATATTAGTTTGATTTATAAAACTACTATGCATTTTAGTGTTCTCGCTATAAAAGCCTCGTTTCAAATATCAAATTTAAAAGAATATGCTTCAAGCTAAACAAATTAAGGACATATGATATTTTTATATCAAAATGAAACAACTCTTTTGTTTATTTTAGGATGCATTTAGTGTCATCACTGTAAATTTTTCCTTTATTTGTTGCATAAGAATTAACTAAAATATTATGGTGATTGGTATTACCAAGCCCACATTGAACCCAAAATCAGATGCCTCAACAAGACCCAAAAACCATCATCACTTACCTACAAATACACCACCATTATCTCACAAATCTAGGCTCTCGTACCCATTTTCTCTCTATTCTCTTATACCTTGCTCATGTATTAGCTTAGGCATCGGAGGAGGTTTGGCAAACCCCCTAGCTCACCTTTTTTATGCATATCACATGTTTATGGACCTCAAAGGAGACCTCTTTTACTAATTAGTGGAGAGATCAAGGACACTCATATGTTTGACCTTCAAATCTCTTATAATTGAGTTGTAGAGATCTTGCACATGGAGATAATGAGGTGTCATCTCTCATATTTGAAGCATTGAGGCTCAAATCTGAGAAGCTTTTGGATTTGGAATCCCAATAAAAGGTTAAATTAGGTCAATTAAAAATTAACAAAAAGAAATATTTAGAAACTCATTCCATGAAAATGATTTATGATCTAATTTAAACATCAAGTTCATGCCTCCAAATGAAAAAGATAAAAATCAAAACTATGGGTTCTTTCTCTACTAATCTAAATCACCTTAGATTTTTTTATTAAAATGGTTTCAAGTAAATATTTTTCTTTTCGAATTGAGGAAAATAAATATTATTCAAGACTCGAGACAAGTACTAAACACCTCCAAGATCAAGTCTTATTTATTTCATAGATCCATCCAAATCTAGTCTAACTACTCATGGACTCTACAAGAGCTCCTTGTCACTACCAAGACTTCCTTGTTGCTTTGAGGACTTGACTTCCCATTCCAAGTCTTGTCTTCATAAATTCTAAGGCTCATTATTAATTCAATCTAATGCTCTGATACCAATAGTCTTAGTGAGACCAATAAACCCTTCTTTGATTTCATTTGAAAGATCATTAGTGATCTTATTCTTATAGGTGAATGCATCCTCATTAACTCCCTTGATTGTGGCATCAACAACCTTTGTCACCTCTGCCCATATTTCCTTCTTTGAATCCTCAATAACCTCGAGCATATCTTCATTGAATCCATCCATTTGGTATCATGCTCAAAATTGAATTATGTCCAACTTAATTCTTTTCATCGTAACTTTTTCTCTACAAATCGGATTCTAGTGTTAGATTTTTAAGAGAAAGCTTTAAAACAATCCAAAAGGCATCACATCAAAATTCATTTTACAACTTTGTCTAAATTCATTTCAAAATTAGAGAAACTGGTTTGTTAAAAAAATTTTTGCTTTCTTTACAAGTTTTGCATTTTTTTGGGTCTAGATTATTTAAGATTATGAAGTGTTTTTTTCTCATTAATTTTTTTTATCTCGTAGGTTTTTAGTTTCTACTAAATTGATGATAAAGGATTTGATACTTGAAAGTATGAGTCCTTGCTCTATTCTCATCATCTTAGAGCCTAAAAATGATGGGACTTGGAAGACGTGTGTCGATTGCAAAGTCATCAACAAGATAATGGTAAAGTATCGACATCCTATTCCTAAACTTAATAGCATGTTAGATGAACTTAGTGGGGATGTATTGTTCACTAAAATTGATTTAAAAAGTGGTTACCATCAAATAAGAATGAAAATTAGTGATGAATGGAAAATTGCTTTTAAACCAAAACATGGTTTATGAGTGGTTAGTTATGCCTTTTAGGTTAACTAATTCCCCTAGTACTTTTATGCGTTTGATGAATCATGTTTTAACGGAATTTATAGGTAAGTTTGTAGTTGTGTATTTTAATGACATTCTTATCTACTCTAAATCTCATTTTGAGCACCTTAACCATATACAGTCTGTTTTGGTAGTACTTTGAAAAGTACAATTATATGCTAACTCTCAAAGTGCACATTTTGTATGGAAAAGGTTATGTTATTGGGTTTTGTAGTTTCTGCACAAGGAGTGCAAGTGGATGAGGAGAAGTTGAAGGCAAGTCAAGAGTGGCATACACCTAAGTCGATTACCAGGGTAAGGAGTTTTCATGGGTTGGCGAGCTTCTATCACAGGTTTGTCAAAAACTTCAGTGCTATTGCTGCTTTTTTTAATTTATACTCAAATTTTAAATCTACTTTTCTATTTTATTCGTGTTTCATAAACCTCATTTCATGGTCGAGACATTCATTAAGTTCGGCGTTGTCGGATTCACATCAATTGGTAATCAAAAAGTACAGTATTGAGGTTTGAATTATGCCTAGTCTATTTTCTTTTATCACAACTTTCTCTACAAAAATCGGTTTCTTGCAATTCAAAAGCTATTGGATTATTTAGAGAAAGATCTAAAACTCTCTATCAGACTCTACCATAAAATTCGCTCTCTAACCTTTTGAAAACCAAATTCAAAATTCTGGTAATTTGGGTTGTTCAAGTTTCGTTATTATTGTCTTTGTTCATCGAGTTCCTCATCTTTTTACTTATAGATTACATAGGTTTGGCATGAATAAATTTCATATCATCTTAGCTAATTTTTTTGAAACACTCATCTTTTATTAAACATTGTCTACCCAATCTTTTGTTGTTCGTACGCATTGTGTCTCGTCTCATTATTTATTATTCTCGTAGAATCCTAGTTTCCGTTATCCTTGCTTTTATTAAATTTTGCTTCTGGTAATTTGATATTGTTTGGCTTGATATATTGATCTTGATCAACATAATACCAAAGAGCTTGGATCATGTTGTGAATATTTAGATATCCCTCTTTCTTGCATTTTTACCTTAAGTTTTCTATTTCTATCTACCTAATCATGTCTCATAAGTATGAGGAATCGTCTTATGAAGAGGATCCAAAAGTGTTAAGGGGTGCTTTTGCATGACAAATGAATAAGTCGCAGCGACAATTATTTGAAATGGCATATCAAATAAAATAATTAGGGGTTAAAAGTTCCAAAAGAAGGTTTAAGCAATCAAAGATTGATAATGACTTTGAGGATGATTTTGAGGAAGAGCAATCTGATTCGAACTCACAAAGAAATTGTAGGGAACGACCACATCAAGATGGTAATCTTAATGCCATTAAATTTAAAATTCCCTCATTCAAAGGTAATAGTGAGGCTGATGTGTATATGGAATGGGTAAGAAAAGTTGATTCAATTTTTTTTATCCATAATTACTCGTAGGAGAAGAAAATTAAATTGGTTGTTTCCGAGCTAACCGATTATGCTACAGTATGGTGGGATCAACTTAAACGTAATAGATGTAGAGATGGTGAGCCACTAATTAATATTGGGATGGAATGAAACTGATCATGAAAAAATGGTTTGTTCCTTCTTATAACCATCGTAAATTGTTAAGAAATTTACAATGCTTGCGCCAAGGTACTAAAAGTGTAGAAGATTACCATAAAGAGATGGAAATGGCCATGCTAAGGGATGATGTGGAAGAAGATGAAGAGAGCATGATGGTTTATTTTCTTGGCGAATTGAATAATGATATAGCTGATGTAGTAGATCTCCAACATTATGTAACTTTTGAGGAACTACTCTATAAAGCTGTCAAAATTGAAAAACATCTCCTTCAAAAGAATAAGACCCTTAGTAATTCTACTTCATCATCATGGAAGCAGAATTACAAATGCGAAGAAAAGGTTAGTGCGTCTATGCCTATTAAGCCTAAATCTAATTTTAAGGGAAAAAAGGACACATGGAGAAGGTAAGACCATTGAAACTCGAACTAGAAATCGTGACGTTCAATGTTTTAAATGTAAAGTGTGATGTGTACGTGATTGTCCTAATAAGCATACTATGATATTTAAATATGGAGAATACATGACTAAAAGTGAAAGTGAATTAGATCCCGATATGCTTGAATTAGAAGATTATAGTGATGTTGAGTGTGTAAAGGAGAAAGCTGAAACTAATTCGGTTAATCTTGTTGTTAATCTAAAGAAGGGGTTTTGGTTGAGGAGAGAGAAAATAAGAGCAAAATAATCAGTAAGGGTGAGAAGCGAGAAGAGGTGAGAGAAAAGGTTAGTGAGTTAAGCAAAAGAGATGTGAGGAGAGAAGAAAGTAAGGGCGTCGTAAAAGCTAATAGCCATACATTATATGCCAAAATGAGGGATTTAAAACAAGCTGAAAGTAATAATTTGAAAATGTTCTAATTTTATTGTAAAAGTTTTAGCTTATCTATAAGTAAAACTAATAACCCTTTTCCTAGTGGGGTTTCATCTCTTTTTCAGGAATTTGAAGATTTATTTCCCGAAGAAATACCAAGTGGGCTGTCCCATTCAAGGAATCGAACATCAAATTAATTTTGTACTTGGAGCATCTATACCGAATCGACCAGCCTATAGAACTAATCCCGAGGAGACAAAGGAAGTTCAACAACAAGTTGAGGAGTTGATTTCGAAGGGTTTGATATATGAAAGTATGAGTCATTGCGCTGTTCCCGTCATCTCAGTGCCTAAAAAGGATGGGACTTGGAGGATGTGCATCGATTGTAGAGCCGTCAATAAGATAACGGTAAAGTATCGACATCTTATTCCTAGAGTTAATGACATGTTAGATGAACTTAGTGGGGCTGTATTGTTCACTAAAATTGATTTAAAAAGTGGTTAACATCAAATTAGAATGAAAATTGGTGATGAATGAAAAACTACTTTTAAAACAAAATATGGTTTATATGAGTGGTTAGTTATGCCTTTTGGGTTAACTAATGCCTCTAGTACTTTTCTGCGTTTGATAAATCATGTTTTAAGGGAATTTATAGTAAGTTTGTAGTTGTGTATTTTGATGACATTCTTAAGCACCATATAAGGTCTATTTTGGTGGCACTTCAAAAGGCACAATTATATGTTAACTTCTCAAAGTGCACATTTTGTATGGAAAAGATTGTGTTCTTTGGTTTTGTAGTTTCTGCACAAGGAGTGCAAGTGGATGACGAGAAGGTAAAGGCACTTCAAGAGTAACCTACACCTAAGTCGATTATCAAGGTAAGAAGTTTTCATGGGTTGACGAGCTTCTACTGTAGGTTTGTCAAAAACTTCAGTGCTGTTGCTATTTTTTTATTTATACTCTGATTTTAAATTTGTTTTTCTATTTTATTCGTGTTTCATAAACCTCAATTCACGGTCGAGACATTCATTGAGTTTGGCATAGCCGGATTCACATCACATTGTTAATTTAAAATATCCAAATATCATCAACTTTGAAGACTCACTTAGATTCTAAAATTGATAAGTCTCACATCTAGGCTCTACACAACCTCAATTACGGCTAAGACTAGAAATAACATCGATCGTATCTTGGCTCCACATAGTCTCAATTACATCTAGGCTCCACACAACCTCAACTATGTCTAAGGCTAGACACAGCCTCGATCATATCTTGGCTCCACACGGCCTCAAGTATATCTAGGCTCCACACAGCTTCAACTCCGTAAAAGGCTAAGCACAAGCTCGATTGTATCTTGGCTCTACACAACCTCAACTACATCTAGGCTCCACATAGCCTCAACTATCTTAATGGTTAGATATAGCCTCGATCGTATCTTGGCTCGACATAGCTTTAACTACATCTAGGCTCCACACAACCTCAACTACGTCAAAGGCTGGACATAACCTAAATTGCATCTAGGCTCCACACAACCTCAACTACATCTAAGGCTACACGCAACCTAGATCACATATAAGGCTTTGCACTTCCTTGATCGAATCTAAGACACACAACCTCCACCTTGCAAGGCTTCGCATAGCCTTAGTACCATCCAAGACTTAATCCTTGGCTCTCAATTGCAAGTTCTATATAGAAACATCTATTCCACTCTTACTATTAATTTCAAGAACTCATCAAAGGAATTATCTCACCATTTCCAAGGCTTTACGAAGGCTAGTCTCCGACGCATCTTGTTTTCACCCTTTGTAGCAACAAAAGGTGCTAAAATAAATTTTAAGACGTCTCTTAATTGTCAAGTCTTGACCCTTGAATTTTATGAACTTCTAGGCTAAAAGCTCCTTGTTAGCTCAAATACGATTCTTCACTTACAAGACTAAATTTTTTTTAAGTATTATACTACTAGTATCACTCTTCTGCGAGGATAAAGACACAACCCCTTCTACAATGAAAATTCTTCTCTTGAGCCTCCACCATCCCAAGTTCCACAAATCTTTAGCAACATTTAAAGACTTTGCACCAAGAAAATCATTCGACATCTTACAAAGACTTATACCATACAAAGTCTTTCATTATATTACTTAAATACTCAAAAGCCCTTCATTAAGGCGTAAGTTTAAAATTTGGAATTGAAGAGTATTTTATAACACAAGTTGGTTCTTTACCATCCAAAAACCAAATCTTCGTCATCTTCAAGACTAGTCCTCAACATTTTTAAAGCATATAAATGATCAACTCCTGACTATTTCTAAGAACTATCAATAACTATGTCTTCGTCATTTCAAGGACTCCTTAAAGGCTATAGCTCTTGCCATGTCCAAGACCCTTCAAGGGTAAGTCCTAGCTACAAGACCTTCAAAGGGTAAGTCCTAAGTATAAGAACCTTCCTTGACTCTAAAGTAAAATTCCTTTATACATCAAGGATATCAAATAGGCTTAGTCCTCATTAAATCTAACACATTACTTGGATTTTAGGCTAAATTCCAAATCCAGAGCATCCCACAAATTTAATTCTCAAATATTGATATCTCCTTTATGGGTTTAGACATCATCATATTTTGTATTATTCAACGGTTCATTTATCAACTCCTCAAAAACCATTTCAAAAACATATCTTCATTTCTTAGACCCCTTAGAGGTAATGTCATAATCATGCCACCACATCCATGACTCTTTGATTGCTAATTTTTTTCCCATCATTTTTCGAAGGTCCATTATAACATCTTGTTCTATATCTTGAAGGCTAATTATTATCTCTTGCCATACACTTTGAGGGACAATCAAGCACCATAAGTCTAGGACCTTATATCTTAGTCATAATCTCTTACATGCTCCATTAGTTGATAAAATTTCATGTTTGGACAAATGCTAAGAGCATACCTTTCTCGAAGTAATGAAAATTACATTTTCATACAATCAGGATTACTTGATAATTCAACTTGAAACAAAACTTTATTATACTCAAGTAATAAAGTATAGGTAACTTTGTCTTAGTGGTACAAATAAAAAAAAATGTTTGATTTGTCACTTCGATGATAAAAATAATAAAGATCTTTTAACTCTAATGAGGATATCTACATGTTGGATGGTCACATACCTCAAGTTATCATCATCTCTTACATTCAAAAACTATTTTATCCAAAGTAGTCTGCTAGTATTAGCTTCTCACTACGAGCCCTTTCATAAGGCACTACTCTAAGGCCTTTCTCCAAGATAACATCAAGCCCTACTTGGAAGTCACGGTGATCTTTCTTCACAAAAGTATTAAGAACTTTATTTTAAGATACGTAAAGTTCTTAGAAGAATTTTGAGGAATTTCTATTACCTTTCCTTGAATGCGTTCAAATCCCTTAGAATGTTAAGGAAAATTGGAGACATATCCTATATTCTCACTAACATATCTACTCACAGTTAGTGTGTTAACATTTCCCCTCTTCGCCGCTTCTAAGACAATGTAAATATCTTTACCAATAAGATGTTATCTCCTCTAGCTCTAAAGCATTGTAAATTACCCGAGTTATCAAATATAATTCTATAGGATAACTCCTAATTTAACATTCATAATTCCCTCAATTATCAAGACTAACTCAACATACAAGCTCATAACCAATTTTAAGGCATTACACATGCTCTTTTTGATAAAATCATAGATTAGATCTTAGTCGATTATATAATTATTTGTTTGGTTACCAACCCAACATACTTGTCATATCATGGATTCCCTAAACAGATAAAAAATTCAATGTCTAATCTTCAACATTTCCATGATATTTCAATGGCTAAACTTTGCTATTTTTCAAAGACATCAATGACTAATTTTTATACCTTTAAGACTTCATGTCTGCTAGTCCTCTAAATTATAGACAACTATTAGTCCTCGTCACATCTATTACCTCTCAAAGGTTAGTCCTCCTTTTATGCCAATGCATCACATTTTGTTATGATTTAGAAAACTTCTTCAAGACTCTTTGCACCAGGCGAAGAATTCCTCAAAGACTCTTTGCACCATGCAAAGTCATTCTTTTGCATTTTGTAAAACATCTATCCAAGTGGTGTAATATTTACCATTTCCAAGACTTCACGGCTAAGTCTTAGCCATTTTTAGGATATTCTAACAACTCAGTCTTAGTTATTTTAAGACTCCTCAATGGCAACATCCTCGTCGTATGATCCCAAGATAGATTAGCCCTTTTTCACTTTAGATATTTCCCAATGGTTAGTCAACATGATGAAAACTTCAAGCTAAACGTTCTAGCCATAGTCGCTTAAATTAAACCATTCTACATCCTACATGCTTATTCTGCATTACATCCATAGCTCCTCGAACACTCTTCACATCTTTCGAAGATTCATTCACACCATATGAAAACCTTCTTGAGGACTATTTACACCACATAAGGTCTCTCATTCCTTAGCACATTGCCAAGTCTCTCTTGAATACCCTTTGCATCATTCAAAGACTCTCTAGAAAAAACTTCACACCATGCAAAGATCCCAACATAAAATTATATCCCACCAAAAATATAAAAATAGTAACAAAATACATAAATATATTTAAAACACCAAGGGGCAGACATCCTAGTAATTGGTATTGGAAAGCCAATATTGAGCCCAAAAGTAGAAGCCTAATAAGGGCCCAAAAGCCATCATCACTTGCATATAAATTCGACACTATTTTCTCACATATGGTAAGCTCTCCTACCCATTTTCTCTCCATTTTCTTATACCTTACTCATGTACTAACTTAGACATCGAAGGGGTTTGGTAACCCCCCTAGCTCACCTTCTTTTATGCATATCACAAGTTCATAAACCTTGAAAGAGACCTCCTTTACCATATTATATGTAGTTTTTTAGTCTTAAATGTGTAAAATTATTTTTATAATTTATTTTCATACTATAATTCATATTTTAATTGAATCTATAATATTTATATAATTTTTAAAAATAAAAATCTGCCTAGATATTTACTAATCCTCACTTAGGCTTTAGAAACTCCAACTATCCTACTAGTGCCTACTTAGTTTTCAAAACATTATATATTGTTAGTCTCATTGGCTACAACACACTTAGTTGGAGGGGGGTGAATGACTTAATTTAGTTGGGGACATTAATTTTAAGCTCTTTTTCGATCTAAACTATATGATTTAAGTAAGTCTAGATGGATGAATGTAATGTTGAGAAATTTTCCAAATAGACATCTTAGTTTATCAAAGTTGTGATGAGTTGAAATACTCAATAAGGCTGACTATACAAACACCTAACTGACTTAAAAACCTGATGAGTAAATAAAAATAAAATTAGAGAGATGAAAAATAATACAATTTTTATTGGTTCGAAATCTACCTACCTCCAATTCCTAGGTTCCTTCCTTGAGCTTTAATCTACTATTTTCAACATTTTTAACTAGGGGGAGGAGCCTTCATAAGGGTAATTATAGCAAGTACCTTCCACGCTATAACACTTCAAGAAGACTTGAGTACCCTTCTCAATCTTACTATCACTCAGAGTTTCTCTAAAAGAGATTTGAAGAACTCAACATATGGAAATGTTGGTTCTCCTTATATATCTAAAAATTTTCTTTTTTTAGTGATCTAACTATCTCAATATGAAAGAACATATTGGCTTTATTAAGTTCTGTGATTTCGGGAATTTTTTATTATTGAGCATATTTTGAGAGAGCTTTAGCTTTTAGGAAATTTCAGGTGTATTCACCAAGTTTGAGTTGCAGCCTTCGAGCTTCTTTTATAGAGAAATGATTGAAGTAGTCATTACAAACTTATCATTCATCTCGTTTAATCTTCAATTTATCTTCTCTTCAAGTCTTCAAATTCTTCCCGTCATGAGATAGATTTGAATCTGTTGTGAGACAAACTTGTAGCCATTGATGCATGGGATTAATCTGTTAATCTGTAAGATTAAATCATTGATGAAAATATGACAAAGCTTCAATCTTCAAATTGATTTTGTTGATCAAGGGATAGGCATGAACTGCAACATGACTTGACATGATTTGCTTAAAGTACTAATGTTAGCAGAATGGTGAGACTCTTTCTGAAATGAAGTGAGACAATCTATTTTTCTTGGAATTTACTATTGACAATCCGACATTCTGTACTGATAGCTTTTCTCTTGGACCACATGATTATTCCCTTCTTTGATTCTAGCCAAATCATCTTTAAGACCTGAAGGAAATAACTAGGAATATTTTTTCTAAAGGCGGGCTAAAAGCATACAATGTTATCATAGAAATAACTCAAGATGCTTAGCATAAAGTACAATAATATAATTATCTTTTACTTATATTGAGTAAAAGTTACTGAGAAAACTTTGTTAGTATTTGTCAAAGTCTTTAGGTCAACTAAGGTTGAGTAAATCAATTTATATAATCCCTATTAACTAGAGCTAAAAACTAA
>CATIWQ010242422.1:0-14751 GCA_949673415.1 Euphorbia schlechtendalii
GAATGAAATGATAACGAACATCAATGTGCTTCGTCCTTGCATGATAAACTTGATTCTTTGCCAACATGATAGCACTCTGACTATCACAATGTACTTTTACATGCTTCTGTTGAATCCCTAATTCACCAAGCAACCCTTGAAGCCAAATTGCCTCTTTTGTAGCCTCTGTGCACGCCATGTATTCTGCTTCTATCATAGACAAAGTAACTGTTGACTGTAATGTAGACCTCCAACAAACTGGTGCTTTTGCTAAAGTGAACACATAACCAGTAGTTGATCGACGTTTATCCAGATCACCGGTATAGTTGGAATCACAATATCCAACTACATATTGAGCACCTTTATCTTGCTGATATACCAGTCCAACATCCACGATGTTCAGAAAGTACCGTAGAATCCATTTCACAGCTTGCCAATACTCCTTTCCTGGATTATGCATGTATCTGCTCACTACACTAATTGCGTGTGAAATGTCAGGCCTTGTACACACCATAGCATACATTAAGCTGCATATAGCACTTGCATATGGCACTTTTGACATATATGCTTTTTCAGCTGCATCCTTTGGAGACAACTTTGTATTGAGCTTGGAATGAGAAGCAAGTGGCGTACTAACAGGTTTTGACTGTTCATTGATGCCAAAATGTTTTAGTACCCTTCTTAGATATTCTTTCTGAGTCAAACACAATCCTCCCAAATCTCTATCTCTGCTTATCTCCATGCTAAGAATTTTCTTTGCTTCACCAAGATCCTTCATTTCAAATTCTTCATTTATTGAATCTATAACATCTCAATCTCTTCTAGGTTCTTGGAAGCTATCAACATATCATCAACATAAAGAAGAAGATATATAAAAGATCCATCTTGCAGCTTTCACAAATACACACAGTGATCATATTTTCTCCTTGCGTACTTCTGTCTCAACATAAACTTGTCAAATCGCTTGTACCACTGCCTCGGAGATTGTTTCAATCCGTACAACAATTTTTCAAGTCTACAAACCATAGCTTCTTTGCAAGCAACTTTGAATCCTTCAGGTTGAACCATATAGATTTCCTCCTCCAAGTCTCCATGTAAAAATGTAGTTTTTACATCCATTTGAACCAACTCCAAATTAAATTATGCTACCAAAGCCAACAAAATGATGGAAGAGTGTTTCACAACTGGAGAAAACACCTTATTGTAATCGATTCCTTCCGTCCGAGCGTAACCTTTAGCTACCAACCTTGCTTTGTAGCGAACATTAGTGTTGTCAGGAAATCCATCTTTCTTTGCATAGACCCATTTGCACCCAATTACCTTCTTTCCCTTCGGAAGGCTAGCTAGCTTCCACGTCTGATTCTTTTGAAGGGATTACATTTCTTTAAGCATGGCATTCCTCCACTTTTCTTCTTCTGAACTTCTTACTGCTTCTCTATAAGTGATAGGGATGTCATCATTTGCGATTGGAGATGCATAAGCCACCATGTCAACAAAGCAAGCAGGCTTTCTGATTGTTCTTTGTGGTTTTCTCAATGCAATTGGATCAAGTTACTGTAGAGGTTCTTGCGTGTGAACCTCTTCCTTGTCTGACTCCTGATCTACCATAGGAGATTCTTCATTTGCTAGGCTAATCACATTCCTTTCAAACTCCACCTGCTTTGGAGTACCATCTGATGTTACCTTCCTTAATATGGTAGATTCATCAAAAGTAACATCCCTGCTAATGATTGTCTTCTTGGTTTCTAGGCACCAAAGACGAAATCCCTTTACTCTTGAGGCGATCCCTAAGAAAATAGCTTTCTTTGCTCAAGGATCCAACTTTGATTCCTTCACATGATAATATGTAGTAGAGCCAAATATGCGTAAGAAATCATAGTCTGTAGCAGGTTTTTCAGACCATTTCTCAAGTGGCGTTATACCACCAATAGCACTAGATGGTAGGTGATTAATGAGGTGGCTTTCATATGTAACAGCTTCTGTCCAAAATTACTTGCCCAATCCAGCATTGGACAACATACATCAAACTTTTTCTAGCAAGGTGCGGTTCATGCGTTCTGCCGCTCAGTTTTGTTGTGGTGTATGCTTGACTGTGAAGTGTCTGACAATGCCGCTTTCTTCGCAAGCTTTTGTAAATGGATCACTCTTGTATTCTTCACCGTTGTTTGTTCGGAGATGTTTGATCTTTCGTCCCGTCTGAGTTTCCATCATATTTTTCCATTTAAGGAAAATTCCAAACACTTCATCTTTGGTCTTTATAGTATACACCCAAATTCTCTGGGAAAAGTCATCAACAAAGGTGATATAGTAGTGCTTCCCTCCAAGTGAAGCTGTCTTGGAAGGTCCCCATACATCAGAGTGCACATAATCCAAAATACCTTTAGTATCATAGATTGTAGTTCCAAATCTCACCCTTGTATTCTTCCCTTTGATACAATGCTCACAAAAGTCCAATTTGCAAACTTGGACGTCTTTCAACAATCCTTGCTTCATTAAAAGATTCAAGGATTTCACACCAGCATGTCCCAAGCGCATATGCCACAATCTGGCTACTTCTAGCTCTTTCTCATCATAAGAGGCCACTACTGCCATTCTAATAATAGTAGTATCTAGGTAATGGTACAACCTATTATTCTTTCAAACTCCTTTCAACACCACCAATACACTAGAAATTATCTTCATTACTCCACATTCTGCTTGCACTTTGAAACCCTTTTCTTCTAAGGCTCCAATAGAAATGAGATTCTTTGATAAATCTGGAATGTAACGAACATCTTTCAATGTTCTGATTGATCCATCTTGATTCTTCAATCGAATGGAACCAATCCCATGCGTGGTGATAGGAGAATCATTTGCTGTGTAAACAACACCATCTTCTAGTTCTTTGAAATCACAAAACCACTCTCGATTAGGACACATATGATAACTACATCCTGAATCAAGTATCCAAACACTAGAAGAACTAAAAGAAGCTCCTACAGCAAGTGAATAATCTGAGTTATCATCGTACTCAGCCACTACAACAATCTTTCCTTTATCAGATTGACCTTTCTTCTTCAACTTAAGACAATCTTTCCTCCAATGCCCCTTTTCATGATAAAAGGCACATTCATCTTTGCCTAACTTGGACTTTGACTTTGATCGTTGCTTCTTCCCT
This sequence comes from Euphorbia schlechtendalii, assembly GCA_949673415.1. NCBI lineage: Eukaryota > Viridiplantae > Streptophyta > Magnoliopsida > Malpighiales > Euphorbiaceae > Euphorbia > Euphorbia schlechtendalii. The sequence goes on from CATIWQ010242422.1 coordinate 3,137, forward strand.
TTCACCTGGCTCCCTTAGGATCCTCTAACAATCAAAGCTTCATTAGGTTCGCTTGAGTTGTCCTTTTTATCCTTCCTCCTTAATTCATAGATGAACAAAGCTCTACAGACTTCACTGAGAGTTACAGCTACCTTCCCATGAAGTAGAGTTGTTTCAAGAAACTCAAACTCCTCTGGAAGGGATCCTAACAGCATCAAAGCGAGATCCTCAGCTTCAAATGTCACATCCAAGTTTAACAAATCAGAAACCAACTGAATAAAGTTGGTGATGTGATCGTTCATTGTGGTACCAAGAGTGTTCGTGAATTGGAACAGCCTTTTCTTCATGTAAAGCTTATTCTGACTACTCTTCTTCAAGAACTTTTCCTCAAGTGAGTCATCAACTTATGAGCAGAAGTCACCTTGTGTAATGCATACTTCTATTCTCTAGATAAGCGTGACTGAATTGTACCACAAGCCAAGCGATTGAGGGTCTTCCATTTTGCTTCTCTCATCTCATATGGTTTTTCTCCTTCTAGAGCAACATCTAGACCTTGTTGAAATAAAGCGTCTAGAACCTCACTTTGCCACATGCCGAAATGACCGCTCCCATCGAATATTTCCACCAGCAATCTGGAATTTACTTCAACAGTTCTCCATAGAATGCTTGAAGAAGCATTTGAAGTGGATGACTTTACTCCGACTGGATTTTCTTCCATTTCAGCTCAATTCGAAAAAACACAAATAATAATATTTCTCGAGTATTAACTAGAAAAATTCCCAGGTAAATGCTCGAGTCACAAACGGTCTCAGTTAAATACCATTTTCCTTAGGCTCTTATCGCTTGGTGACAGATATTTTCCAATTACTCAAAATAATATATTATGTAAGATTTTTTCAAAAGAGTGTTTTTAACAATAATTTTAAAAATTTGCTAATTGCCAATTAATTTCCAAAAGCCCAGAAGTAAAAAAATTTTCTGATGTGCCACTATAGTAACTTATAGCGCACAGAGCATAGTATTTTTCTTAACCAAGCTCTGATACTAATTGTTGCGGAAACGACTAGCAAATTATAAAATGAATGCAAAAAACCAAATAGAGAGAATACCAAAATTTAACGAGGTTCGGCCAATTATGCCTACGTCCTCCGACACTACCAATTAATATTTCACTTGAAGAAATATTACAAGAGAGATTTAGAAGATACAATTGCCTTAAAAATGAGGAAGGCTAATTGTTTTTGGGATGAGATTGAAGTGAAGGGTTTAGGCCTATTTATACTAAAATTAAGTCACCCATCCATTAATGATCAACCACTCCATTTGACAAATTTGCCAACCAAGTTAGACTTTGTCACTTGTAATTACAATTGATGCATTTGGCAACATTTGAAAGTTTAGGGTGACAAATACCTAATTTAAACAAGTTCAAGGGGATATGGATGCATTAAACCATTAAATAAAGGTAACAAGTCAGGTTAATGTCCGTACACCTTGACAGACATCACAATAAACCACATTTAATAAATAAATTTAATGGGGGTTATAACACACATGGAGCACAAAGATGTGCGATTAGGTGTTCGGAGAAGAAACTCGAATTCAAAGTTCAACTTATAAATTGATCATAAAATATAGATCTTGAAGGTGGTGAACGTTGTTGCGTGTTTGGACTGTTTGCGACATTAAATCTAATGACTCGTTTGGTTGTCGGAATAGTATAAAAAATGAATGCAAAAACATCAAATATGATACATGAGTCCGACGTCAGAGGGCCTAGCTCTTCCTTGTTTTCATTGGAATCACAAAATAGCTATTTCTCTTTGAAATGAAGGTACAACTATTCCGTGATTTCCATAATGACTAGGAAGAGCTATTCCATAAGACGTTAGATTCATATATCATATTTGACCTTTTTGTATTCATTTTTTATTCTATTACATTCTAATTACATTCCCCCAACCAAACGAGTCCATAAGAAAATTATTAATATATATTGAAGTTTGCATATTTGAATAACCTGCATCCCGTATATATATTGCTCGAGGAAGCTTCAACCTTCGAATAATGAATGATTTTTCCATACGAGTATAACTATTTTTTTATATACATTATTGAAATTACTGTTGCCTCCACTTTACCTAATTCACAATATTTTAGTCAGCAAAAGTATTGAACGTTTTTCCTTATTTTCAAGAATAATATATTAAGATTGATAAAGTAGAATAAATAAAGCATATAATAAAATCCAAAAAGACCTCAAAATATGTTACATAAATGCACTACTAAGCAATTTCATCTATTATTTTTATTAACAACTTGTTGGCTCTTAACTAATTGGCCAAATGATAACCAGTAAAAGCAATAGAATATGCTACAATAAATTAACAATAACAATTTAAAAATAAAATAAGGCATTAATCGACTCCAAAAGACTTGAAGTCAAAAGAAAACAAGCCAAAAAACAATTTTTAAATTTATTTTTTTATTACTTGATAGAATACGTAAATAGAAAATGAATTTGGGAAATATCTTTTCCGTTTGTCTAAGATCAAAGAACGCCGTATTGAATGCTGAATCGGATTCACCTCACGGTTTGTCGGAGTATGGATATGTATCCACAACTTCTGTATCGGCGAAGATCGATAACAATCAATTTACGATGTTTTTATAGCGAGACGAAAACCCGGGAGAGAGAAAATGGTTGGAAAATAAATATTGAATTCAATAATGAATTCAACTTGAAAATGGATGCATTACTGCCACATGCACGTTCAATTCAAGTCCTTAAACTCTTAATTATTTGCAATAAATTTGTTAAGTTCTATAACTTTTCAATTTAATCAAAATAACTGAGTTGGATCGGATCCTTTAACTCGATTGATCCGCTCACGGGAGGATCGGGTATTTCCAACATTACTAAACTCAGGTAAATTCTATGATGTTTTTGTTAAAAACATCTTCATTACTTTATCAGTTATCATCATTGCATCAATGATGCGATAATTGATTCAATTGTGATAAAAGGTAAAGTAAATTTTTTTTATTAAAAACAAAATTATCATGATCAACGCTTAAAATCAAGGTTTCATGAAACATTTTATACATATGGAAAGAATAGTGATTACCCGGTAACACTCCATCAACCTTTTTAGGCAGTGGAAAATTATTTTTATCCACAACAAAATTCCATGTTGCTTAAATAATTATCAATTTAACCTAAACAAATACTTCAAATAGAAAAAGTTTCAAAATTGAAAAGTAATTGCCCAACTCATTGTATATTAATGGAAATCTTGTGAAGTTTCTTTATTTTCAATTGCTAAAATTTTTCAAACAAAATGATTGAGTTGTAAATGCATATATGTAAGTGCATATGATATTTTTCAAACGATCTTTCGATCATATAAAAGAAATTATTTTAGTTACTTTTTTGTATTAACCCAAACATTATATGTTGTGAAAATTATTATTTGACATGTGACATAATATTTGTCTAATGGCTAGTTAAAACTTAAATAGATATGTTCATAAAAAAAATTCCCAGTTCCTATCTTTATCTCTTAGTTACTCAATTCTTTTTAAACTCTTGTTGAGGAAAAGTTTTGAAGTTTCTTCTTCTCCTAAATTCTTTAAGTTTTTGTAATGTTTGTCTTGTGTGTTGAATATTATGCATTTGCTAATTTTTTAATTTCTACAACGGGATCGACGTAAATCTAATGCTACACATATCAATGTTGATCGTTTTATCATTGGGTTGGGCTTCATCCGCTTTTACACACGATACTTATTGATCTTTCACAGTAAGTACTCAGAATATCTCCTTCAAGCATATGCAACATTAATGGTTACTGTTATGGCATACGCATGAGCTCTTCCGGTAGTGAATCAAAAACATTAGTTTAGATTAAGAAATACAAGTTGAACTTTTATTTTGTTTTGTTTTTGTTGAATCTGGATCCCAGACGATACTTAGAGGATGTTTTGATACTAATTACGTGAATCAAGTTCAGAGGTAGTAATTTAAGTCAAAGGAAAGTCAACAGTTACTAAGTCAAGAGCTGCATCAGAGCCTAGCCAAAATAGAGGCATCATCAGAGTCCATTAAGATTAGAGGATGCTGCATCAGAGGTTAGAAGAGTTTCTCAAAGGTATGTATCCTTTGATATAACCAAGTTCATGACAAATTAGTAGCGGGAAATTTATTATAAATTATTTGATAACAGATCACAAGGCATCGTGTGAGTTAACTTTGTCATGTCTTTGCATTTAATTTAGCTGCACAAAAAGGTATAATATCTGAGAAAATGACAAGATAATATTGACATCTCAGAGACAAAAACACATTTTCTCCCCTGCAGCAGACAACACATCATTGTGGGGACCACTTTTGCAGCAACACCGTTTAAACACTATTTCTTTATTTTTAAATGGAAAAATTAGTTGACTCTAAATGAATTAATCAACAGATAATTGTCCTTGCGCTCTTTAGAAATAACAGATTCATATTCAAGACAGTGGTGGTGCCAGGATTGTCGCACCGCGGGGGCAAAGGCAAAAACACATAACAATGACAAGGGTCTTTTAATGAGATAAACATTGAGTTGGTATTTTCATACAATGAATAACAATATTATTTCATTTAATAAATTTAAATATTTATTTAATAATTATGTTTAACAATACATTAATTCAAAACATGTTTATTGACTCTCTTTACCAATTTAAAACTTATAATTTCTTTTAATTTAAATTAACGCTTTAGGTGTTATATAGGATACATTAATTGGTAACTTATTTAAGATTAATTCTATCAGGAGTTAATTTACACCTAATTTAAGGTTTTGATAAAAAAAATATAATAAATCCCATAATCATAGATAATTACGGAGAAAAATTAAATCATCTTAATTTTTTTTGGAACTCAATAAAGGAATTATTATAATCAATTTAATGTCTTTCCTTTTACATTTGCACATATTGTGGGTAATATTTTAATATATTCATTATCTTCTTCCTTTTAGAGCATTTCTTTTGCTCTTTCAATACTTATAACAATGGATGCAAAGGCAATTAAAGATATACATGGAGGCTTACTCACCGGAAAACTCTCAACTTGTTGATGACTGGGTGGGCGGCTGCCTCTGCGTGTCCACCCCTAGCTCCGCCCCTGATTCAAGAGACAACGGTTGGATTTTAGCTATAGTCTAAGTTCAACGGGAAAATCCAAACCTATATAAAGGAGCGTAGTTCTAGAAGGGGAATTTGGTGAAGATTCATCAAATTTAAGAGCATTAAAGTTATCTCAAATCGCTTCCAAACTTCACTTTCAAAAGCATTAGCAAACACTCATTTAAAATCGGTTTGTAATAGAGTTGATTAGAACAAACTTCGGAAACTCAAATCTTTCATTCCAAAACTTGTAAATCGCTAACTCAAGTGTTAAGTTAGTGTGGGGGAGCATAGATACATGAACAATGGTACTTAGTATGTTGGTAAAACTTAGAGTCTTGATACAACAAGGAGGATTTTTCTGTATTGATAAAGTTCGGTTGGGATTGTTGGATGATACTCCAATCTGTAATCAGCATTGTAGTGGTTTGTTTCTCCACCCATTGAAGGAGAATCAATTGTGCATTCAAGCTTGGACAAGAGTTTCCAAGGGCTAGATTAGGAATAGGCTGATCTAGTATAAAAATCTTTGTTTGCAAACTCTAAACTCTAGACTTTTTATGACAACATTAATAATTTGATTGCATCTAAAATTAACAAATCTCATAGGGACTCAAATTGAGTATTAATTACAAACTAGTTTACTTAGTACTTGCATCACAAGCTTCCTCAAAAATGGAGGAGATTGTTGAATCAAGATCTGAGAGGATGCTTAGAGGATGTTTTGATACTTACTATGAGAATCGAGTTCGGAGGCAGTAACTTAAGTTAGAGACAAGTCAAAAATTACCAAGTCAAAAACTGCATCAAAGACTAACAAAAATAGAAGTATCACCATATTTCATCATTATCATAGGATGCATAAGAATCTTCAAAAGTTGAAGAATCATAAGAGGCTACAAGGGTTTCTCAAATGGAAGAATTCTCTTATATAACTAAGTTAAGGACAAATTAAATGTGGGAAATTTATTTCGAATTATTTGATAACAAATCTCAAGGCATTACATGAGTCAACTTTACCAAGCCTTTACATTTAATTCAGCTGTACAAAAAGGTATAATATTTTAGAAAAGGATAAGATGATGTTGGCAAACAAAAGACAAAAACACATTTTCTCTCTTTCAACAAACAATGCGCCATTGTGAAGCAGCTCTGTTCAAGCATCATTTCTATATTTCAATATGGGAAAATTAGCTGAGTCATAGAGGACTAATCAAACGGATATTTTTTTTTGTGCTCAGTAAGACATAAGGGCTCGTTTGGTTGGCGGAATAGCTATTCGCTGAATAGGAGAAAAATGAATGGAAAAAGGTGGGGAGAAAAATGAATGGAAAAAGGTGGAGTTTTGCCTAGAATCCGTCGTCGGGATGGAATAGCTATTTTGAGCTATCATACAACCCATGAAATAGCTATTCCTTTCTCGAGGGGAAGAATGGCTATTCAATGAGTTATATAATAGCTAAGAATTGCTATTCCATACCGACGATAGACTCTAGTCAAACACTCCACCTTTTTCCATTCATTTTTCTCCTATTCCGCGGAATAGCTATTCCGCCAATCAAACGAGCCCTAAGTTTTATGACGTATTCCCAATGACGATTTCACATTGCATCGCTCTATTTTACTCTTTGTTATTTGTTTTTATTTTGAATAATTAGTTTGCTTGTATATGTAGAGAGAGGATAAGCAGACTAATTAAATACATAATAACATCTGTGTTTCTTTTCTTGCAATGGGAGAAATAATTTTGAGAAGAAATTTTGTAGCAGCGAATCATTCTTCTTCACATAAAATGGCTAATTTAGTTTCAACAAAAACAGAGAGGAAAATCATTAAGAAAAACCGAAGAAATCATATGAAATCTCTTTCTCTCTTCTCAACTCTATCATCCCTAAACATCCTTCCAAGGTTAACTTGGTTTAACTTTTGCTTGCGGTATTACAGATAACTTGTTGGATGGTTTCGAAAAACTGATTAAGGTGGCGTTTAATGTAGTTGTTATGGTTAGTTTTTGTTATTAGTTGTTGTTAATAGTTATAAATAGCAGAGCATTTTGTATCTGAAATAGTTGAAAACTGTTGTTTGATGCAAAAAATTCACGTTTCAAACCGAATTTCTCATTATTTCATGTCATTTTATCTGTAATTCAAGCTAGGATCAATATTTTGATTGATTTTGTTGCTTATTTTTATAGGAAGCTCTGCCTTTGCCTGATCAAATAGATGAAGCAATAAGCTACATAAATAATTTGGAAGCAAAATTGAAGAAATCAAAGGAGAAAAGGGAAAGGTTATTAAGTAGAAAAAGATCATTTTCTAGTCTTTGCACCAATCATAATTCTGAATTTAAAGCTCCTAAAATTGAAATCGGAGAAATGGGTTTTTCTCTAGAGATAATTTTGGTGACTGGGTTGAAAAACAAATCCCTTTTCTTGTGAAATAATCCGCATTCTACATGAAGAAAATGTGGATATTGTAAGTGCTAGTACTTCGGTTTGTGAAATAATTTGAATATGTTCATCAATGGATCATCAAGTGAAAAAAAGTTAGAATTAGAGCCAGAATTTTGGGATTTTAATGATATTCAACCTGAACTATGGACATTCTATGTATGTTTACTTATATAAGATTAGCATTATAATAACATTCATTTCAAGTCGGTCCAAACTAAACAATAATTATTTTAGGCTGTTCCAGCCGGAACTATATGTGAATAATCAGATCAGAATACTGAAATTGTTGTGATCATGTTACACTAGACTTTTCAAGTATTTTGTGGCTTATTCAGCCCGAGTTTTTGAGGGTTGGTTTCGAACAGATATATTTTTATATATACACTTGGCTTGGTTTTAATCCGTTGGCCAGTTAAATAAAACACCAAAGCCCAATTAAAAATATACCAGTACATAATGGAAATAATAAAATTTAATATTATCTTATGTTAATTCAAGACTACAAGTGAACATCACTTAATCCCAACATGTTTAAGCCACATATGGACCACCGACTAGTGTTGAAAAAAACTAGAATTCAAATTTCTAATTTGTAAATGAATGAATAAAAAAGAGAGATTTAACTTTAAATTAGCTTCAAGTGTAGTCTACTTGGTTAAAGTTATTTTTGTGGTTGAAAAGTCACGAATGAAATGGTGATATTTTTCTTATTTACTTGCCAATTTTTTTTTTTTAAAAAAAAGGTGCAATTAGCTCCAATCATGATTATAGAAAAGGTTATAAATCTTAAGTCATTGATGGGTTGGATGGTAAATTAAGTAAGAGATATGTATGAAACTTGGAGATGGAAATGTGTTACCATAGTTTTTGTTGGTTTGTTTGATTTAATTGGTACAACTTCCTGTTGTAAATTTTTTAAATTATTTTATTCACTCTTTCCTTTGTATTTTACACTTGTCAAATTTTGAATGGAATACACTGAAGGAGACACCGAGATGGGGATCACAGATTTTTTTTCCCTTTGTTGTTATTCATAACTTGTTTTACTATCAAGGGTAACTCTTTAGCACCTTTTTAATTTAACGGTTATCGTTTGATAATACTTGTTGTTGCAGTTTACATTTATTACTGATAAAAGAAAGATTATTGTTGCTGATACTTTTTTGTTTCAGAGATCAGGTAAAGTAACTATTTAACCGTTGTAACTAAATAATTAAAAATATTATTTGTTTCAGAGAAGCGAAAAGATATATTACTTGGAGGTAATGCTTGATACCGAGAAAATAAAAAACAGTTGAATTAGTTCCAAAACACCTATAGGCCATATGTAGAACAAAGAAACTCATTTAGTGATGTAGAACTAACTCCCTTCATAATTTGGTCAACAACACAATGAATATAAATTTCAAGAAGAAACAGTTAAGAAATAACAGATTTTGGTGTGTAATATCTACTTCCCCTACCAAATCCCAACATAAATGAGAATGAAACCAAAAATTAAGACGAGTTTTTCAGCGCCAAAACAGAACAATATCTATACAACACCCAATTAAGATGAATTTCATTTACAACATACCTAATGAATATCCATCAAATAACAATTGCTCTTTTATAATGTTTAAAGTTGTTTTCTGAAAAGACAAGGAATGAAACTCTAGCAAAAGGAAAACAACTAACTAGATTCACTAGAAACTCACTACAGCGGTTTTCCTTTGCGAATAAACACGAGCGATTTTCACTATTCAATCTCGGTTTCAATAATTCCTTCGAGATTACGTTTCAACTATACGAAACGTTATACTGAGTTCCATAACCCGTAACCAATTTCTAGAAAACCCCCATAAATACCTCCTTCATAGCCCATTCAGCATTTCAACCATCTACCCGACCCATAAAACCGACTTTCTTCTCCAGTCTCTGTTTTCGTCACAACATATCCTTAATAAAGTCGAGGCTTAGAGTGTCCCGAACAATAAGAAACAACCCTAGTAGAAAAACGAGCATAATCCCGGATGACATTATTCGTTGCTCGATTTCTAAAGGAAGCTTTCTTCCTCCCCGAGCCGCCTCGACTAAAATCAAGGCCAACGAGCCCCCGTCTAAAGCGGGCAAAGGCAAAAGATTTATGACCGCTAGATTAATATTGAGAATCGCTGCGAATTGATACAGGCCGTCGATGTTCGATCTCGCGACCTCAGCCCCGACGGCGATGATGGCGACGGGGCCCGAAACTTTACTCGCTGACTGAGAAAAGTTCAAGAAAGTTTGCTTTAAGCTGTCCAAGACATTGGAAGTCAAACCCAGGAATTCCTTCGCGGAAAAGGTCAAAGCTTGTGCGAGATTTTTCGCGACCATCTTCGAAATCTTCACATTCGGGGATAGTTGAACTCCGATCCGGCCAGTTCCGTCGAAATTCTCGTCTGGGGTTACCCCGAGATCGAAATCTTTGCTTCCCCTCCCGATTTTTAGCAACACATTTCTTTTAGGGTTTCTTTTGATGACGTCAACAACCTCGGAGACTGCGGTTGGGCCTGTTTTGGGCAATTCGATCCCGTCGATGGCGAGAATTACATCGCCGGGAAGCAACCCGTCTCGGGAAGCAGCCGAAAAGGGCCTAACTTCCGGCACAACAACGCCGGGAAACACCTCCTGAACCGGCAAACCAACGGATAACACTTGAACGAAGATAATTGTGTAGGCGAAAATTATGTTAGCAACAACCCCAGCTGAAATTACAATAACCCTATCCAAAATGGGCCGGTTCATGAGCAAATTCTCATCATCCGGTGGAATATCGCTGTTAGGATCGTTATCGGGAAAACCCACAAAGCCGCCTAACGGAAAAGCCCTAACAGAGTATTCTACATTGTTGGCGTTGAATTTAGCTAAAATTGGACCGAACCCAACGGAGAATTTACTTACATGAATACCCTGAAGATAAGCGGCGAGGAAATGACCGGACTCGTGGACAACGATTATCGCAGTCAGAACTCCGGCGGCCTCGAGAACAGGCTGAAAGCTGGCGAAATCGAATCCATTGAAGGCGCAGGACCTGAAATCGAGCCTTTTGGGAAGTGGGTATTGGCTGAAAACATGATTCTTGCAGTGAAAAGAGAGGTTTGAGGATGAAAATGAAATTGGGTCGGGGAAATCGGGTTTGGGTCTGGAATCGATAATGGCGGATTTGGAGGTGGTGAAAGTGAGAAGAGGGGAGGAAGGGGAGAAGTTTAAAAGCATGATTTTGTTGGGATTGGAGTTTGGAATAGAATTGGAATGGAGGGAGTAAATCCTTATCTTTGGATAGACATTGGAGTCGATGGATGTTGATTAATGAAGTGGATTAATGGCGTCCACTCATTGGCGATTTCAGTATACATAACTACTGATCAAAGTGTTGTTTAAACTTAAAACTGGCTAATAAACATCTACTAACCAATTAAAAGTGCTCCGTAAAACTTTGCTATACAGTAATTGTTGCTTGGTTTAGTTTGCTTTTCCTTGTGTTTTTGTTTTTCTTCTTTGTTTCGTTTTGCTTATTTTCCTTTGTATAACCAAAGAATAAAATGCTCCGTAAAACTATTTAAGTCTATTTAAGCGATCGATATCTTTTTCTGTTCTAAGAATTTCATTAAAGTGGATTTTCTCTTCGACTTTTGAAACTTGAATTGAACTTAATTTAACTGAATTAAATTAATAAAAAATAATTTAAAATTGGAATATAGAATTTGATTTAATTGAACTGAACTTAATAACCAGTCAGTGATTCATATGTGGGAGGGAAGAGGGTACTTGAAACTTGATAGGTATTGAGAGTAGAGAGAGACAGATGGATATAGTTGTACGTAGGGGAGAGCAAAAGACCAATAAAACCGAACCGAACCGGCGAACCGGACCGGATCGGACCGAACCGAACCGAACTAATTTGGTTCGGTTCTTGGTCCACATATATGAATAATTTGGTTTTCGGTTCGGTTCTCGGTTTTTGAAAAAAAATCGAATAAACCGAGAACCG